>NDGM011255216.1:0-12733 GCA_002564305.1 Octomys mimax | reverse complement strand
AAGAAGAAGAAGAAGAAGAAGAAGAAGAAGAAGAAGAAGAAGAAGAAGAAGAAGAAGAGAACTCTCCAGCAACACCACAACTCCTTTTAACCTGCCGTCCTCCCTTCATAGCTTTTAGGTAAATATTTGGTTTTCTAAGACATCTTGGTGACACTTCCTGTTCTTCCTTAATTGACTAACGTATGATGTTAATAGGCTATGTTTGTTCAGAGGTTTTGTTTCCATTCCTAGACTTGTGCCCTGGAGAAGCAGCTGGACTTCCTCCTCGCTTCACTGACAAGGAGCCCGACCCCTGTGAGAGGTGTCCTTTGCACTAGGCAGGGAGCGACAGGTTCCAGCAGTGATCACTGCTTTTCTTTTTAATTTTAAAGAGAAAAGAACAAAAACAAAATAATAAAAACAATGACAAAGACAAAACAACACAGAAATAATAAAAAATGATACAGAACTTCAGAATAAAATGATAGGAAATTAATAGCGGTTGTTGTATTACGTATCCTTATCTTCAAAGTAGTTACTCAGATTACCAGATATAGCCATGAAACACTGACCAAGCAATGAAATATTAACTGCTCCTTTCAATAAATCAATATAAATTAGTAGTGTGGTCATCTTAGTTATGATACATATGATATATCTTAGTTTTCATATATAAATTATATACACATCTATATCTATATCTATATCTATCTATCTCTATATCTATCTCTATATCTATATCTATATAATTTTCCCTTCCCTCCTTTCTTTTTTTTCCCTCAGCCCAGTTGTTCTTTCCTTTTGAGTAGTTTCTTTCCCTTTCACAATATCTATTGTACCCTTCAAATTTCTTGGTGTACATTTTTCACAGAGCACACTATAATTTCCACAGTGCTCTAGAAAGATGCTTATGATTATGTGATTTGAAAGCAAATTCTAACTTCCTATAATTCAACTTATCACCCTAGTTTCTGTCAACACAGTGTCAGAAGTCAAGCCACATCAGCTTCCACACTGGTTCAGCGTCCTGGTGTAGCTGGGCTGACTGCTTGGTGGGGCAGGTAAAGGGAATGCTGACAACCGGAGAGCGACTCGTAATGCTCTTGCTGGGAAGTGGTAGGATGATGACTACCATTTCGATTTTCCAAACCTTAGCTGCTTAACCTATGAAGTTAGAATGATAATCTTTTTCTGTAGTCCCTTACTCCACAAGGCATCTCATGGATAGCATGAGCAAAAGAGAGGAAACGCGCTTTTTAAACTGGGAGGGGCTGTGTGACTTACTCCAGTCCGTCACAGAGGTGCTCACCATGTGGAGCGGGAGGTGCAGACCCTGGCTTGTGGCTATAGGTGGTGTCCTAACTGTGACACCAGACACCATCCCTAAATTGCTTTCTTTCTCACACACAACACTCTTGTACTATTTACTTGAGGATGACTGTGGAAGAGAGAGGATGGGAGGAGTTATAAAATTAAACCCTTTGTGGTCTTTTCTGCTATTTCAAACCTTGCTATACAAACATTGTGTCTCATTTTGTACCCATCAGAAAAAAAAATGAGACCTCCCTCTATCTTACCTTTAAAAAATACAACCTCTCTCATACCTCACATAATTTAAATGTAGCCAGTGCCATACCTCCGTAGTATTCGTAACAGTAGTGTTTCCCACATGAAGATAACACTATGAAAATAGTCAGTCATATAAAATTAAACCAAATCCAAAGTTTATACCACTCTGTTCACAAAATTTTCTTTAGAAACATCTCCTGAAACTTACAATTGACTTTATATGCCACCCACAAAATATATAAATGCTGCAGGTCAGAGAAAAACAACACAAGCTGATCCATGCTGCAAGCATTTAAATGAATCGATGACTGCCCTCCTCTCGCTAAGGACTCTGAGAATCTATGAACAGTGAGGTGACTGTGACAACACCCCCAGCCCAGCTCCAGGGAGCCCAGCTTCCTAGGCTTTTGATGAGAGACAAAAGAGGAACAACTTTGGATACGTAACAGAAGCACAGAACAAGCTAAGGAGATGATGCGAACAAATGGCTTCATTTGTTCTGGAAGGTTTTGTGAATTTTTAGTCAGTACAGAACATTAAAACAAATAAAGCAAGCACTGGGGACAATTAAACTCACAGTGCTACTTGAGTCGGAACATCCTTTGAAGAGAGCCACCTCTACAACCTGCCTAATTTGAGTCTAGCATCTTGAACCTTAAGTTCACTCTTCTGTCACTGACTTATGACACTAGAAATCCAGCAGCTAGAATTCTCAGTTACCAGATGTGAGGACAGATTATGCCTTCACTGAGTTTCAGGTCAACTGTTCACAAAATTAGAATTCTATGGGCTCTGCCTGTAACCTCTAGCCAAGCAGAACAAAGTCAGTAACCGAATGAGAACGGTTTGTCCTAACTGAGGTTGATTTTGAATATGATCCCTGATAAAGCATAAGTAACATTAACTCTTTCAATGAAAAAGAGTCTATTTTTTTTAAGAATGTGGAAATTCAAAACACAACTCATGAGTCTCCAAGCAATGTTTAGGTGACAATTCTGCTGGTGCTTGTACCTCATACTATAAGTAGCTGTTTTTCAGAATTGTATCACATTAACAAAATGTCCTGTGAGTAAGATCTGACCCCTTGCTAGATCAGACACCTATAACTGACATGGAGTGAAATCAAGGGACAGTGTATCTATTTTTTCTGGAATGGACATCTCAGGACAAGAAAAAAAAAGAACACATTGTACTGTGGCTTTATTTCATGTACTGTTGGGAAACAAAAGTGTCATAATAAGCTATTGTCTTTTTTTTTGTTTTTTTTTTCAGAACCAGGGATTGATTGAACTCAGGCACTTGCCAGGAAAGCGCTTATTCTACTGAGCTGTCTCCCTGGTCCGTCATGTTTTTAAGGGGACTGCATTCACTGAATTGTGTTACTCTCATAAATAGAGATTCTTATTTGTGTCTTATAAATAGATATTAAAGGTCAGTCAGAGTAAATAACATGTTCAAGTTTACATGCTTTTAGATTGCTGAATTAGGGATCAAACTAAGAAAAATTAGAGAGCCAATATGCAGCACAATTCAATGGGAATAAACTTTCTTTGGAATAAACTAAAGTTACTCTGCTTCTTATCTTATTTTAACTTCATGGTTTTCATCTTTTTGGTCTCTTATTCACTCAAAGATTGTCCCAAGTTCCAAGTCCAATTTTCACTGATCTAGATTAAGAAAACCCACAAGAGAAAAAGGCATATTTATTGTCCCCCAAAATAGATTTTTTTGAGGACTCAAGCATATGAACTAGCGATAGTAAGTGCAGCGCGGCTTATCTTAGTAAGCCAAGTTGAGCCACATACCAAGGAAGAATTGATAATTGCACTCTATGAAGAACATCTACTCTGACTGTCCAGAAAATGGGGCATGACTACTAAGCTTGAGCACAGACTAGAAGGGCAGGACAAATAGCTCAGCAGATTGAAGCGCCTGCAAGCAGGCCCAGGGGCCAAAGTTTCGATCCCTGGGCCTGCCATGCTGGCCCCACCGCCGGGGTGCCCTGGGATGGCAATTGAGACTGGGTGTGGTAGTGCGCACCTGTAATCCCAGCTCTTGGGAAGCTGCAAAGAGGTGGGTAACTACTAGTCAGATCTAGTAGTGAGACCCTGAACACCTTGTAGACCCTTCCCTAAGATACAAAAAAAAAAAAAAAGACAAAAACAAAAACTGATGAACGACTGGAGAGTAAATTCTTTCTTACACCCTCGCATTGGCAGCTTCTAAGTCTGATGTGACAGATAAAGCGCTGCTTCCAAGGAATGGGAGCAACGATGTCTCCACATAGACATTCTCAGAGAGGATTATCTTAAATTAAGAAAGATGAGTACTTCGAGTCCTAACAAAATAATCTACATTCATCAAAGATAGCAGTGACAGAGGATGCAATTTATAACCCACGTCTTCGTTAGTGAAGTGTCATTATTGAAGCTTGGCACTGGCCTCATGTATTCATACAATTGATCTTCTGATCTTCTGTCATACTCTGTCATGGATGGGTAGGCAGAAAATCTACCTTGAGAAAGGGAACAGACATTGGCATTACCAAGGGACACTGTTTAGGGTTAAAAGCTAGGAATAGGACTAGGCTGGTTTTGTTCAAAGTTGTATCTTCAAAATTTGGCAAAGATTTAAGAACCTTGCACTGGGAAGACATATTACAAAGATCGGATAAAGAACGCACCGTGACACTTCTTCTGCTGTGGTTGCCAGTCAAAAGCCAAGCGCTATGCTGGCCTCCTCACACACACTGGTGTTTGAATCCAGAGTGTTCATACTGAGCTATATCTCTAGTCCTTCTCAAAAATATTTTTATGTTCAGACAGAGTCTAGGCTCAAATCTGTATTCTTCCTTCCTCTTATGGTTTGTGTCTAGTTGTCCCTCCCAAAGCCTCACACAGTCTTTGGGGAAGGCCTCTAGAGTTTGTGATTAATTTATGATCTAATGCTGGGATTATGGGTGCTACACCCTCCCTGGGGTGGATAGTCTGGATGCAATAAAAGGAAGCAGGCAAGGCCTGACAGCTGCCTCAGCTGCTGCCCCTCCTTCTGCTCTTTGCTATTTTCTGCCGCCACGAACTGCTGCCCTCTGCCATGTGCCCCTCTGCCTGGGACTAAAACTTTCCTTCCTTAATTTTGGATGTTGGGTATTTTGTCTCAGCAATGAAAGAAGAGTCATGGAGACGCTTCCTCAACCTACCACAGTCAGGCAGGAGGGAAGGACACAGTAAATCTCAATGGGAACTAAGTGTGACCAGATTCACACAGCCAATAATTCCCCAGGACCTGTATGTGGACTTCTTCTGGGTGCCCATGGTTCTGGAAGCAACAGAGACAGAACACCACAGGTGCTGCTGTCTCAGCCCTGTGTGCTTTCTTGCCCTGTGTCCCCATAGCATGCCTTTATTTTTCCTTTTAATTTTTCCTCTTTTGTTCAGCCCAAGCCTGCTCTGCAGGGACAGTTTCTGCCTTATCTTCCACTCTCAGTTTTTCAAATAAACTTTATTACTGGGTTTCCTTGTCTTGTTCAGCTCTTTGTTCAAGATGAGAAGAATCTGGTCATTTTTAATTTGGAAGCATTTCTAAAAGGAGCCACGCAGCAGCCGGAGCACTGGAGTTCCATGCATCCATCACCATGTCGGGCTGTTACATTTTTAATGGTAAAAATCCTTGTAGGCAGAAAAATAAAATTAAGGAACCATTAGTAAATTAAGTGATACTAAAATCAACTCTCCCTAAGAGTTTCCTGAGTATCAAATGTGTATTTATATATAATGGAAATATTTATTTCAATTTAATAGAAGTAAGTTCCTGAAAATTTCCTTGTTTCTAGAGAAATGAGGCCAGACCTATTTTAAATATAACTAAAACTGAGTTCTCCCCTTTGTTTATGTCAAAATCATTACTCCAGAAAACAGCCATAACATTGTCCTCCATAGACTACTGACAGTAGAACTCTTTAAAATTTTTATTAGAAAAGATTTGCTATCAGAAACAACTAAATGACTCTTTTACAGGCAACAAAACAAGTTCCCATTAAAAAAAAGTTATGTTATTATTCATTTCTGCCTCACAACCATGAGAGCAAACTTATTCGCCCTTTTATGTCTGTATCTGCTATCTTCTAATTGCATTTCTAACCCAACCTCTCCCCTGTTTAGGCTGCCATGGCCTCCTGAATTCATGTGCCCCCCACCCCCAAACAACCTCAAACTGAGCTGGCTTCCTTCTTTCAAAGGGAACTTACCACGTCAACCACAGCAATCAATAAAAGACACTGAAACACCCAAAAGCTAGCTCATTACCCACTGAAACCTTGTAGTTTGCTGGTGCTACCTGCCAATTTGAAAACATATACCACACTCATCCCTGAAAGACCGAGCAGCATTTTCACTGAGGAACGGATGAAATCCTGGAACGTTTCATTATCTCGAAAGCAAGTGGTAATTAAACATTTTTCCTAACACTGGGAAGCTGGGGCGGCGAAGGCAAGAAAGCTAGGGATTGGAATCCATTATGTGGCTGAGGTTTCTGTCTGGTTGATTTAAGCAGATTGAGGCTGGGCAGTCATACATAACCGCCCCAGGTAAGGAAGCACAGCGCTCCTGTGGGGTTATCAGACCTGCCAGGCCTTGGAGGCAGTGCAAAGCCCTTCCATTGGGAAGTTCTTCGTAAGTGGCTGCATGGCATCCATGGGATTATCCCAGCCCACTCACACATCATCTGGCTTTAAACTTCAGGCCCTCTGGCAAAGAAGAGCTGGAGCCTTCTATTGGTCTCTCCCCCTCTGATCCCTCTGTTCTGCCTCTCCCTTCCTGTTTCCTAGCAGCCGCTGGCCGAGGCCTGCCCTTCTCTGCCAAGCACGAGGCTGGATTAGCTGCAAGCCAATAGCTGGGGGTCAGGATTAAGAGGCCAGTGTGCACTTTAATACAAGCTGCCTATAATTAATGGCATTATTAATAGCTTGACTGAAAAATTCATTAAAAAATCCATTAAAAATAAATACCCTTTTACAAAAGGCATTGCCTTGGGTAAGAAAAACAGAAAAAAAGATAAAGGAAAATTGATTGGTAGCTTTCAGTTCACAGAAAGACAGACCATAGTTCAAACTGATTAAAATTGAACACTTTAGATTAAGCACCCTTGCCAAAATATTCTCTGTAGTTACTCAATATGAAAATATTATATGTCACCTATTTGTGTTTTTGTGCATCAAAGATTGTGATATAAGGTAAGTAGTCACTTGAGGTAACTTTCTCCAGGTGGGCACTGTTGATCCTCGGTGACAGCAGAACATACCGTGGAATGCCAGTCAGCTACCTCTGATTGACAAGGAACCACGACCTCAGAGGATCTGGGGAGGAGGCAGGTCTTCCCCACCGACGCAGAGCTTCGCCCGCTTCTTCAGCGATTTGATTCTTGTCTGTGTCCCCTCGCGCAGCTCTCTTTCTCTCTAACCCTGCTACAGTTCTGCTGCCCCCATTTCTGGCTCTGTAACATGCAATCGATCTTATTGAGTTTTGCCTCAGCCCAAGCAAATAGTGTTGATGGTGATGGTTGCGTCCGGGGTTCAAATGTCTGTTCAGAGTGCAGAGTGGCGTTGGGAAGGGCAAGACCTGCCCGACGTGCAGTCCTCCCCCAACTTCTCTGTGAAGGTCTGCTTGCATTTCAACTTACTCTGATCTTTTAGGTCAACTTTTCTCTGGATCTGATCAGCTCACTGGTGTGTGCAATGAAATTATCTTCCAGAAGTACAGGCGACCATGTCCTTTTAAGAAAAGAACTCCATTCATGACAGCATTTGCTGGAAGAGAACTTTTATTCACTTCACCTGTTGTGTTGCGCCTCTAGAGCACAAAGCCAAGTAGAGATTAGGCAATTATCTGGTTAATAGGATCAACACAGACAAGAAGTTCATTCAATAGGCATTTCTGACTGCACACCATGCACAGCTCAGCCCCCCTCCATGTGACAAGAGGGACAGGATGAGGAGGGAACTTGCTAGCGCTGAGATCAACCGTCGTAAAGGAAATGAGACATCGACACCACCAACTGCTGCACAATGTACAGTTTACAAGAGCAGAATCATGGGATTGTGTTCAGTACAGCCTGAGTGGCAACAAGCTAAACAGAGCTGGGGTACGCCAGGGTACACCCCTCCAAAAAGGTGAACCATTGTCTCTGTGCATCCAGAGATCTGCAGCTCACCCCTTTTAAGCCTGATAATTTCAGACGGTGCATGCTGTCTTTCCTTTTAAATAGCATTAAATTTCCTTTGTTGCTACTACAGGAAGTTCCCACAAGTTATGCTTGAAATGGTATTTAACTCCTGGAGAATTTTGAGAAAGTTATTCTATCTGGGTTTCCGAAAGGCACTTACAGATATTATGTTCAAACTCTGTCAGTGTTTTATCGCTTTTGTCTACTTCATCACTGCTTGGAACAGAGATCTTCTAAGTTATGGGCACAGTATAGGAGCCCCTAGCCGCACAGTCAGATTCCCAGTAGAACGACACCAATGAAAGTGCTCCAGCCTTGTTGACTTGCATTTTGTTGCCAAGAAAATGTGGCGCCAATTAACAATATGCTGTTACCTCCTGAGGAGAAGATGGCCTGTCCAGCAGCTCCCAAGCTTGCCCATCTCTCATGGCCACATCTCTGTAAAGTGTACCATTTACAGTTTATGAGGCTGTGAAGTTTAAGAGTATTTGCTTTGGAGCAAGGCCTGCTCCTGTATGCTTTCTGAGTGAGTGATTCACACCATATAACTTTTACTCTTGTGTTAATATGAAAGCCTGCACCACTGGATAAAATTTTTAAAAGTTTGGTTATTCTGTCCATATATAGTAAATATAATTAATATACTTCTGAAATGCCTGAGGAAATCAAATAGTTGTTCTGACATGTGTTAGAGACAGTCCAAATCCGGGCAATATAGCAAATAAATAAGAGGTGGAGGGGGGCACAAGCTGAAGGAAGTTCTACAGAAAGGAAGCAGGATGACAGCTGGGAGGCACTTAAGAATAAAGGACCCTCTGTCCCTCCCTGCCAGTTCCCTTTGGACAGGTCCCACACAAGCAGGTAAGGATGACAGGACATCTAGCCTTTTCAGACAGAGATGATGCCATTAGGAAAAAAAGGACTCAGCAAAGGCCAATGAGGGTAATAGGTGTTTTGTTTTTTTTTTAAATGTTGTAATTCCTGAAGTTTGCTAGGGGATTTGCCTCATTTTAAGTGCTGTATTCTCATCAGATTAGAATCAATTGGCCACAAACACGAGATGGAGTGTATGTATCCAATATGTGGAAAAAGGCCAAGGATTAGGTGTGAAAGAAGATATTTCCAGGGCCAGGAAGTACACCCTAACATAGATAATGTGGGCGGGTCACAACTCAGACTCTAGACCATCCACTCTTCCATCAGGAAATAACTACCAAGCACCTACTAGATCCTGGTATCTGTTCTCAGACTGGGGTAATAGCACATGATGAAACAAAAATCCTCATTCTCATAGAGTTTATATTCTAATAAAGAGATGACTGATAAAGCAGAAATACAAATAGCCATATAGCACATTGGACAGAGGCCATCACTGAGAAGGATGCATACACTAAGAGAATATCAGAAGCCATTTTATGAGCAGGTGGTATCTCAGGAAAGTTCTGAAACAAAGGAGGAGTAATCTGTAGACATTTGTAAAAGGCATATTCCAGCAGACCGGCCTGGCAGAAGGATTAATTCCTTAAAGATGGAATATAAGAGTAACAATAGCATTTTTCTCACACTTAAGCACATTAGTGATCACTGGATGCTGGCAAATGCACTTGGAATTTAAAGCTGCTTAGCATGGCCAAATGAAGGCTGCCGGTGAAGGCACATCAAGAACCCACCCAAAGACAGAATCATTTTTTCAAGTCTGCTGTCTTTCTAAAGAACGGTTTTCTAAATTTAATATGATAAATTGATTGGGGTTAAAAAATGCTTATTGCAAACCCTACTCAATTGATTGAAAAAAATTTCCAGAACTAAGAGGTACCACATGTCTGTACCCATACCCCAACAACTCTTGGAAGCTAAGGCAGAATAATCAAAGATTCAAGCCACATCTGGACAAAATGAGTTAGCAAGATCCTGTCTCAAACTTTAAAAGAGAAACTTTCTGGGAACAGGCTGAGTATGTAGCTTAGTATGAAGGCCCTGGGTTCAAAACCCAGCATCAGAGTAAAAAGTTGGCAAGTCATGTTTTGTGTACAAAATGCTAATCTTAAATCAAATTCTCTTGCTTAGTATCTTTTCAATCAGCTTTGCCAGTATGTTCTTTGTCTAGAGAGAATCTAATCTTCCAGGATATGTGAAATAATCACAATTATATCACATCCCAGCAATCTACTCGTTCACACGATTACTTAACAAACATGTTGAGAACCTACTCGAAGCTGTGTATGCTTTATAACCTTGAATGCACAGAACAATAAATGGCCCTCACCTCGGGGAGACATTGTGGTTTAGTTTGAGGAGCCAAATAGGGAATTGGCCGTGGCTGACACTAGCGAGCTCAGAACACTATGGGAGCATGCATATGGGAATCTGTACCCAGACTTGAGACAGGTAGGCTCATGAAGGCAATGGTAGAAAACTGCCTATCAAAGGGCAAGGAGAAACTGCCCAGGTGCAGAGCAGAGGAGGGCATCTCTTTTAAAAGGGGGAGAACAATAGAAATTCAAGAAAGACTAAGACATCCACTAATGAAGAATGATTTTGAATGATTGGAGGAATTACTGGAAAATGAGAGTAGACAGGTGGGAGAGCCCTGTGCAGGAAAGGCCTGGCTAGTGTTACCTCGAAGAGAAGGCACTTAGAGGTTCATCTGTGCAGTGACATGAGCCGCTCTGTGTTCTAGCATGGTATTCATGTCACGTGTGAGGTGGTGCTGCAGAGGCACGAGATCTGTGAATGGTCCACTAGACCAAGTCTAAGAAGAAATTATGTGGGCATGAAACAGCTTCCTGTGAATTAAAATAATTGAGATAATTATATATATAATTATTTCAATAGGTATTTCAATTATTTTAATACATATATATGTATATATATATATATATATATATATATATATATCTCCTAAGTATTATCTTTATTATAAAATAAAATTATAATAAAAAATAAATTGGGGAAGTGTACCACAGCTCAAAGACCACATTCTATCCACATCCAGTCAAAGTTTATTTTATGAAATTCACAAGGAACTATGCACATCTCTCCATCCACTCAGAATTTCAGGGCATAAGATTTTATTTAACATCAGTAGGTCAAAAGTTAGGAGATAGAGGGTTGGCCAAATAGCTCAGTGGATTAAAGCGCCTGCTTAGGCAGATGCAGGGGCAGGGGCTGAGAGTTCAGTCCCTGGGCCTGCCGTGCCGACCCCACCCCAGGGCATGCTGAGATGGCGAGATTGAGACTCAGCATGGTGGCACACGCTGTAATCCCAGCACTTGGGAGGCTGTAAAGAGGAGGATCACTATGAGTCTAATCTGCACAATAAGACCCTGTATACCTTGTCCTAAATTTAAGGGGAAAAAAAAAGAAAAAGCAAAAAAGTTAGAAAATAAAAATATTCGTATAGCAAATTCTTTTGCAGCAGGCTGTTCCAGAGAACCATAAAAAGGTAGGAGAATCTGGCATTGGATTCGGATTAGTCAACTATGCCATGTGTAGTGTGGGGAGCAGAGAAATGTCAGAGACCTTTTTTTTTTCTTTTGGGCTTGCTGGGGATTGAACCCAGAATCTGGAACATGCTATACAAGTGTCTACCATAAAGCTACTTTACTAGCCCTCAAGGACATTTTCAATTGGGAGGATGAGGACATATATTTGGGGGGACACTAAAAGACAAAAAAAGATCCAAGCCCAATGGCTTGGCGAGAGTTACTAAGGAAGCAAGAAAGAGCGGCATCTCAACTGGAGCATGCTGAGGCAGGAGGCAGAGGCAAGAATGCTGCCATTCAAGTGAAGCCAAGCCAAAACATGCAGAAATATGAATTAAATAAACACTTGAAGGCTTGAAGGAACCTGATACGAAGAGAGGAACTATGTTTTTAATTATTGAAAGCTAGTCATGAGGTTGCCTGTTACAGAACATGGAGGAGCACCTTCTCAAAGTGCACTTTCCAACTGGTGGTCCCACAGAGCAGGTCCCATAGAGCAGGTCCCACAGAGCAGGTACCACAGAGCAGGTCCCACAGAGCAGGTCCCACAGAGCAGGTACCACGGAGCAGGTCCCACAGAGCAGGTCCCACAGAGCAGGTCCCACGGAGCAGGTACCACAGAGCAGGTCGCACAGAGCAGGTCCTACAGAGCAGGTACCACAGAGCAGGTCCCACAGAGCAGGTACCACAGAGCAGGTACCACAGAGCAGGTCCCACAGAGCAGGTACCACAGAGCAGATCCTACAGAGCAGGTGCACAGAGCAGGTCCTACAGAGCAGGTCCCACAGAGCAGGTCCCACAGAGCAGGTACCACAGAGCAGGTCCCACAGAGCAGGTCCCACAGAGCAGGTAGCACAGAGCAGGTCCTACAGAGCAGGTACCACAGAGCAGGTACCACAGAGCAGGTACCACGGAGCAGGTCCCACAGATCTACCCAGAGAGGTTCACACAACTGAGGAGTCGGGTGTAACTCGTACAGGGAGCACGCAGCACTCAGCTGTCTATCTTTCTCTCTGTGACTGACTGGACTCCACTCTTCACTTTCCAGAAAAACAAACAGCTTTTGGTGGCACATGCCCTGCTCTGTGTGCAAAACACATCCATGAGTATTAACCAAGTTTCCAAGAGGAATTGGGATCCATAATAAACGATTTAGCAAAGAGGCTTTAAGGAATAAAAATGTGTCTTCGGGCAAAATTCTCATAAACTAGACATCATCTTTGGTTTACAATTTATAGTATTTTTCAATGTATCCAATATCCCCAGCTCGAGGGCTTCTGCTCAATGAGTGACTGCTCTTGTTGGAGGCTTGTTCTGGACACTGAAATTAAGTCAATGGAGTTAGCAATTGAAGAAGGCACTAATAGAATTTTGGTACTTTCTTAGTAGTTAAAAATGTGTGGGGTCCAGGGAGATAGCTCAGTAGAATAAGTGCTTGCTTGACAAGCACAGGGTCCTGAGTTCAATCCCTAGTACAAAAA
>NDGM011255214.1:0-10683 GCA_002564305.1 Octomys mimax | reverse complement strand
TTCTTTCTTTCTTTCTTTCTTTCTTTCTTTCTTTCTTTCTTTCTTTCTTCTTTCTTTTTTCATACAATGGTTTGAAATCAGGACCTTTACATTGACCTATTACAACCTCAGTTCTTTTACATTTAAAAAAAAATGAGATCACTTCTCTTTAAGTCACCAAGATGTCCAAGCTAAGCTCAAGTTTTGATTCTCTGGTCTCGGCCTCCTAGAGTTTTTGGATTATAGTCATGTTCCACCATGTTAGATCTTGCTGTAAAAAATAAAATAAAACAACAGAAACTATTTTTTACTTTGGACAATGAATTAGTTTCATATCTGCCAAGTTTTTCAAGTTTTAACAATTTTTTATAAAATTGTTATAAAGTGATAATGTTAAAAAATCACAGGCAGAATGTATGTTTGTCAACATTTATATCTTGAAATTGTAAGCCCCAATGAAATACCATTAACAACTACAGCATTTGTGAGTGACAATGTCACAGGGGCAGGACACTCATGAATACAGCTAGTGTCCTTAAAAAGAAGCCCTAAAGAGATCCTTTCTCTCATCCAAATGTGAAGACACAGAAAATATATGGACAAAGGAAAAGCCTTCACCAGACCCCAAATCTGACAGTGCCTTAATGTTGGATCTTGAGTATCCCAAACAGTGAGAAAAATGTTTATGTTGTGTATGATTCACCCAACTATGCCTTTGTGCTGTAGCAGACTGGTTGGACTATCATAAATTATCTGCATTTATTCAGCAACTGATCATCCTTCATTCCACATGGTAGGCAAATTGTCTATTGAGAATGCAGCAATTGGTAGAAAGGCAATATTAAATGTATTCTATGTGTGTGAAGGCAATTAAGATTCTAACTATTCTCATTGTTGAGCTAAATTACCCCGATGGTTATATGAATTTGATCATATATATCATAGCAGTTTATTTTGTTTTATTTTTTAAGGCTAAGGTCTTTTAAAGAGTAGGAGTTTAAAGCTTTCTGACCATATGCTATACATTCTCCACGAGGTGGGGCTTAAAAATTTTTTAAAGTTACCTACTATTATTTATTTGTAATTTATAGATGATGTTTCTAGGCAAAATGTTAAATAGTTGAGTATTATAGAATATTTGTTATTTTTTTCTTCTTTATTCACCTTATAATAACATAAGAAAAAAAACTTGACTCAAGCATAGTTGACTTGTCATTTAAAGTAAAATGATATTATAAACCTTAAGCCTGGGCTGGCCAAATAGCTCAATGGATTAAAGCGCCTGCTTAGGCAGGCACAGGGGCCTGGAGTTTGATCCCCAGACTTGCTGTGCAGCAACCCCCCGGTGGGGGGCGCGTTATGCTGAGACCTTGATTGAGACTGAGCATGGTGGAGTGCACCTGTAATAACAGCACTTGGGAGTCTGTCAATAGTAGGATTACTACAAGTCCGATCTATGCAGTAAGACTCTGTACATCCTGTACACCGTGTCCTAAATACAAAAATAAATAAATAAACCTTAAGCCTGACAAAAGATAATATATGACTGATAGAGGCTTTGAGCAAAGATCTTATCAAGTTTTGGCCTTGATTAATCTAGAGTAACCTTACCACATCTACTCTCCTAACATTAGACTTTAAATTAATCATCAAAAGAAGAACACTATTAAACAAGTAAATAAAAATAGTTCTCTCCTATGAGAAAATGAAAGTCTAATAAATAAATCAAAGAGAAAAACAAAAGTTAGTTAATAAGAGAATATGGAGAGCAGAAAAGAGGGAACTAGAGCTTTACAAAATAGGAAGAAGTCTACGAGATGTTGGAAGGAGAAAGATTTGAAAATAATTAAAATGTGTTATGTACATGTTCCTATGACCCACAATGAATAGATGCACTGTGTGCCAGATACTGTATATACTAATACAAAATTTAGAAATGAAGTAGAATGTAATACTATGTATGGGGTAGAAATTTCATTTTTTCTTTCTTTTTTAAATGTTTTTCTGTATTTTAGGGAAGTGTCTATAGGATGTTCAGGGCCTCACTACTAGATAGGAGTCGTAGTGATCAGCCTGTTTATAGCCTCCCAAGAGCTGGGATTATAGATGCATGCCACCACGCCTAGTCTCAATTGCAGTCTCTGCATACCCTGGAGTTGGGGGAGGTGCAGCACGGCAAGCCCAGGGATTGAAACCCTTGCCTCTGAGCCTGCTTGCAGACATTTTAATCTGCTGAGCTCTTTGGCTGGCCCCATGGAGTAGAAATTTCGGTGTGGTCAATGAGTTCTAAAAGATAGTGGAGCAGTATGGTGAAAGAGCTTGAATAGGTGAATCATAGTGTAAAATGAAAGTGACCTGTCATTGTTCATTTTACACTATTACCTTTTCTTTTATGTTTAAGCTGCCTTGTGTTTGAGATGTTAACAAATTATTATAACTTTAATAATAAAATCTTTTAAATTCCTTTCACTGACTCCTTTGCTAAGAAGATTCCATGCAATAAGTGTTATTCTTGATTCTCAGAAGGATTACTATCAGTATATATAATTGATTTTATTCTGCCAGAAACTACATCAGGATAAGACTATAATTTATCCATTAAAGTATTTTGTTATAAATAATCTTCATTTTTTAGAACATTCCAAAGAGCCTATATTTTCTCTTCCCAAAGTACCTTCATGAGAGCTGGTAAATAGCTCAGCAGACTAAACACCTGCTAAGGCAAGCACAAGGACCAGGATTTGGTTTCCTGCACCACATGGTGTGCCAGACCCAACCCCTGGGTTTGCTGAACTGGCCACCAAGACTGGGCATAGTGGTTCATACTTCTAATTCCAGCACTGGGGAGGCTGAAAACAGGAGGATCACTACAAGTCTGCGCTTCATAGTGAGACCCTATACTAAATACATAAAATAAACTAAAATACCTCAATTTTTAGAACAGGCTTGTGCTTTAATATGGAACATCATTTTGCTTACCAAGAGAAAATTAATTTTTTTGTTTTTTACTTACTAGAGTTTCTTTCCTCATACAGGTACACATTCCAGGCATAAGTAGGAGAAAGCAGACATTTACCTGGGAAACCAACTTTTTCAACTCAGGTGCATACTACTAAGACATAATGATTGCATATGATATTAATTTCAGGAAGTGATCTCAAAACAGTGTCATTTATGGTTTCCTTCCCTCTACTCAAATGTAAGCCTAAGCAAATCTCATCTCAGAGTTGCTCTTCTCTACAAAGTTTGTCATGCTTTCTTATTAAAATTTGTATTCCCCACATTCTGTAATATTTTCTACACATTGCACTACAGATGTTACAATTTACTTCGTCAAAATCTTAATGCCCGTGTGAATATTCTTTTTGTGTACTCTGTGTTTTATGGAAAAATATAAATAACCAAGACGCTGAAAATCATTTGTGTCATACAATTTCATGGAAGTCTTATTAATGATTTTATGCTATGATCATTGTAATGGATTTCTATTCCAACATCTTCATTTTTTGTCAAGACCAGGTAGCAATGAAAGCAAGAAACATAACTAGATAGGCATTTAGAGATGTTAGGTAATTTAAAGTGTTGAGAACAACTATCTGAAGTTTTGGCCATCACTAATCTCAAACAAGGTGTCAGTGTTCAGGAAGGCTATCGTTAACCACTCATATTTTCAAAGAAAAAAAGCTTCCATGCCATGGGAAGAAAGAACAAAAAATTTCTTTCATCTAAGAACTCATACATCAATGTCTTCAGTTCAGAAAGAAGCAATCACGAAACATCTCTCAAAGTCTAAAGTTTTCCTTTAATCCATTCCAGTCACTCTTAGAAAAATGAGTGACTCTGAGTTCATCAACTCTAGCGGAAGTGATATTTTAGTGCTACCATTAAAGTTCAGATTGATGAACACCATGCACGTGCTTCTAATGAGTCCGACACTACCAAAAACAGTGAAGTAATAATTTTTTGTAAGCAAAACTAATCGCATATGTACCTTATTTGAACTTTAGGTTACACAAAAATCTACTGTAAAATTCATAGAAAACTGAAGAACAATATGCACAATATTGTTCAGGTTCAGTCATTTCAAGAACCAACAATGTACTGATTCTGGAGATAAGATATATATTTTTTTTTCTTTTTTGTTTTCTATGATTTGGAAAATCTACACTTGCTAAAAGAATAGAACAATCTGACTTTTTGATAACTAGTATATCAATAATGTTTGTCTAATGTAGATAGTCATCTAGTGTAGACCTGTGGAAATTTACATGAGAAAAAATACTTTGATTTTGGGTTTTTGAGAATATTTGTATTGAAGGCAAAGCAAAGCAACACAGCTTTAAAGATGATACACCAAAGCTTCCTTTTGTCCAGGACCACTGTCTTCCAGTAACTTGCCAAAATGACCAACACAAAAGGCAAGAGGAGGGGAACCAGATATATGTGCTCCAGGCTTTTTAGAAAACCTGGAGTTGTTCCTTTGACCACATACATGTGACTCTACAGAAAAGGTGATATTGTAGACATCAGGGGATGCCTCCCAAATGTTAATATGACAAAACAAGAAGAGTCTACAACATTACCCAGCATGCTGCTGGCATTGTTAAAAATAAGCAAGTTGAGGGCAAGATAGTTGCCAAGAGGAACAATGTGTATATTGAGCTTATTAAATGCTCAAAGAGCCAAGATAGCTTCCTGAAATGTGTCAAAGAAAATGATCAGGAAAAGGACACCAAAGAGAAAGGTACCTGGGATAAACTTAAGGGCTAGCCTGCCCTACCCAGAGAAGTGTAGTCTGTGAGAGCCAATGGGAAGGAGCCTGAGTTGTTGGAAATTAATCCCAATGAATATTCCCAGGCATAAACTGGGGATGTCACTCTGCCACTCAGCACCTAATTGTAAGCCTAAGTGATCCTAGGTCCTACTTAAAAACAAAAAATCATCCTGTTGTAAGGATGGTTTACTTAGTTGAATAGGTATGTAGTGTCTTCTTACCTTAGAAATACGTGGAGCAGATTTTCACTGTACTTAGTAATTGTATTGATTCTTTAAGGCTTTACTCTTTTTCTTGCTGAAAGATATTTCTGAGGTATTGTGCAAGTGTATACCTTAATGTCCAAATATTGGTGAAATAGTTATATTGGCTTGAGGATACTTTAAAACACCATGGGGAAAAGATGTATCAAAATAAGTAGAAGTCACTTCAGTTAAACAAATGGAAGTCTATTTCAGTTAACTAAATTGTTTAAAGCACCAAATAAAGAAATATAATATTTTTAAAATTTAAAAGAAATACATTGAAGAAGGTATACATATATTTTAAGCCTTTATATTTTAATTGAAAAATGTTTACTCATCTATTTTGCTGGGCATTGTAATTTCCCATTATAGAAGATGTAAACAATACATTGACATGTAGCCTGATAAAATTATGCTTCAATCAGTATGGGCCGATTGTCACATATTTCTTACTTTCATTGACTAATACAACAAGCTCAAAGTCAGTGGAGTTCGGCACATATTCCAGTGAATCATGGTCAAGTATATGACAATAGGAAGAATCATAATTTCTATTACAATGAGGAAACAAAGATTGGGAACAGTGATTCAAGTGTTCACACAAGGGAAGTTATTAAAAGGTATAAATAATACTTCTGGAAGAACATTAAGATGCTAAATGAATTCATAATTAGTCTGTGTTGTAATCAGTCTTTTTTCCCAACCCTGTACCTAATATATCATGAAATTATAATCTACACAATGGAATGAATCTTTGATCTCTACCTTGAAGTATCCAATATACATAGTGAATGGATGACTATTACACCTATGCTGTAACTACAAATTTAATTTTCAAAGTATTGTAATTTTTAAAATATTATACATTTATTTTCAGAATGATTTCACCAAAAATTCTAATCAGTAATTTAAGTCTCCTTTTGTTCTCCTACTTTGTCTTTAAGACACAGTATATGTTTGCTCATTTGCGACACAAAGCTGGTTAATATTTCTTACTGACAACTTCTCAGTAATCTTTACTTTCATTAAACTGAAGCTGTATTTACTATGTTTCCAGTGGCTTGAGGCCAAACCACATACAATGACCTGGAATATAATGCAAGGATATTTTTATACATGGTTTCTCTTTCATAGAACTGGATATATGTTTATGTTCTTCTATATATCACAGTATCGGCCCTATAAGTGGGTCTTCATGGCCCTGGCCAAACAAGAAAATACATATTTCTTTTTGGTTGCAAAAGGATTCTTGAAATGTTCATTTTAAGGATGCATCTTTTTATTTGTCACTCCATATTATGACATATAATTTTACCATTCTTTCCACATCCTGCTGTGTGAACCTTCTTGTCTGCCTTCTTACTGCTGTTTCCTTACTTTCATTAACAGCAGTATCTTTCTGAGAGTATTATTATTTTCCCTGAATAATGTTTAAGGGATGATTGTAGGGGTTTAGTGCTTTTTTAAAATTTTTGTTTTAATAAACAGTGTGCTTTATAAGTAAGAGAGGAATGATATTCTAATTTTCTATAAGGAAATTACAGACCATTGATTAGTGCTTTGGCCTTTGTTGGAGAGGAGAGGAAGGAATAGACCGGATGGAAGAGAAAGGTTGAGTGCAGAGGGAGGAAGGACAGGAGGGGGAAATCAAGGAATGAAGTCCTTAAATGCATCTCTGTCTTCACACTGTCACCTGTGTGCCCTTAGTTAGCTTCCATCAGTCCTCAAATATTTTGGTAATTTTATTAAATAATTCTCTCTTTTTTTGATTTTTTAGAGAGAATACAGTAGATTGAATAGTGTTGTTTATCTGAAGCTATAACTTCACATGCAGTAACGTGAATATTTATGTGCATAATATGTACAGCCTTAGACCTCCTCAGTTCTTAAAATTGCTAAAAGAGTTTCATTTTATCACTTGTCATTCGCTATCATGGCCACACTTTTATTATTTTTGTAATCAAAATCTCATTGATCTTCAAAAATATGAATTTAATAATGAAAATTTCTGGTCCAGATTTTTTTTACTTTTCTTGTGATAGAGTCAACTACTTTCATCATTTAAAAAAACTTTTATCAGGGCTTCCTGTCACTTGAACTTGCTACTCTCTACAAATTTAGAAGATGGATTTTTACTTTTTTTATTCCTTGTATTTTATTCATCATAAACTGGATGAACATCATGATAAAACTAGACAATGTTCAGATATTGCACCTATGAAAATGAAGAACTTGTTCCTTAGAGTGATATCAGTTCTATAGCTAAGAGTTGTCAGGTGTCATATGCATCAACTTTTTTGTTACACATTATTATATATATATAATAATATAATATATATATATATATATATATATATTACTGCTTTAGCTTTTTTTGTATTTTTTTGTATTTTAGTAAGGATCTACAGGGTCTACAGGGTCTCACTATGTAGATCAGACTCGCAGTGATCCGCCTTTGTTCAGCCTCCCAAAAGCTGGGATTACAGATGTGCATCACCATTCCTAGTCTCAGGGGTCATCTTAGCCCTCTCCAGGGGCGGGGCCAGCCCAGGAGGCTGGGGATCGAACCTCCAACCCGTGAGTCTGCCTAAGCAGGCACTTTAATCCGCTGAGATATTTGGTCAGACCTTAAAACACACACTTAAATGTGAATTAAGACAACACTGAGATTAAATCTATGCCCAGAAAAATGACTGTCATCAAGAAGTCAACTAATAGCAAATGCTGGAAAGGCTGTGGGGAAAAAGGTAGACTGATACAACCACTATGGAAATCAGTGTGGAGACTCCTCAGATAATTATGATTGGAGGTCCCATTCAACCTATCTATTCTCCTTCTGGGTATTTTCCAAAAGAACTGAAAACATCATATCATAGCGATATATGTGTGTCTATATTTATAGCAGCACAATTTGTCATAGTTAAATCTTGGAAGTGACCCAAATGCTCATCAACAGAGGAATGGATAAGAGCTACTCAGCTGTAAAAAAGATAAACTTGAGGTTTTTATAGGTAAATAGTTACAAGTATTAACTATACTCACAAGTGAAGTAAATTATACCTGCACATATAAACATCATATTGTCTCACTAGTGTAAGAACCTAAAGAAGTAAATAAAGTCTGAAAGACACAAAAAATTTCATACTTTTTGAACTGAAAATCTTTTTCAAAGAACGAAATCATTCAATTAATACATATTATTTTTCACTACATAGGATTGAACCTTTGTCACTAGACATTCTTAACCATCAAAATTAATCAGGCCAGGGCCAGCAAGATAGCTCAGTGGATTAAAGCACCTGCTTAGGCAGACACAGGGACCAGGGTTCAATCCCTAGTGTCCTATGCTGTGCCATCCTTGAGGTTCACTGAGACAGTGATTGAGATGGGATGTGGTGGTGCACCCCTTTAATCCCACCAGTTGGGAGGCTGTAAACGGGAAGATCACTTAACGAGTTCTATCTGTGTAGCGAGACTCTGTAGACCCTGTGCCAACTACTTAAAAAAATAAATAATAATCAGGCCAAAACAATTCTTCATTCTTACTACATTTACTGACAATTCATTGCCTCTTTCCAATGTCTTACTCAATATTCTTCTGTTTCTTCTCAAATATACTGAACTTTGAAATTCTTTCCAATTGCTCTTTAATGCTGAACTTTGCTGATATAAAACCCTTTGGTGCCTCATTTTTTTATGTTCTGCATTTGTAAATATTAATTTGTATTAACTGGTAGATTTCCATGATTACTAATGACAACTTTTCCCTTTCTGTGTTCCTTCCCCATTGTAAAATGAAATACTTGCATGTGTTTAGGGCTAATTTAGCTTCACTTTGGGTACCATCTCACCTGTTCTTTCATTATCATACCTGTTATTTGTTTTGTTTATTATTTCCCACTTTCTCCCACACCTGAGTGATTTTCATTTATTCTTTGTTTTTTTAAATATTTAGATCTTTGGTCCATTTTTACTTCAGTTTATGTATGTATGTATGCATGTGTGTGTACATGTGTATGTATGTATGTATGTATGTGTTTAGTACAGGGTCTACAGGGTCTCACTATGTAGATCAGACTTGTAGTGATTCTCCTGTTTTCAGCCTCTCAAACAGGGATTACTGGCATGCTGGGATTACAGGCATGCGCCACCGTGCCCAGTCTCTGTGGCTGTCTCAGTGCGCCAGGGGTCAGGGCCAGTAAGGCATGCTGGAGATCCAACCCTGGTTCCTTCCTCTGCCTAAGCAAGCAATTTAATCTGCAGAACTATGTAGCTGGCCCTCATTTATTCTTAAATTAACTCAAGTACAGCTTGTTAAAATTGTTAAAAAGTAAAAGAAGAACACAGAATTTTACTTTTGCCCCAAATTTCTCCAGACTTCCCGGGGCCCTGAAGTGAGTCACTACCTCTCCTGCAAGGTGCTTGGGGCACCATGAGAGAAAAAGAGCAAGAGACACATGGCAAGTATCAGGGATCTGGGACGACCAGTTATTCAGGAGAGCAAAAGGCCAGGAAGCAGCTGGGAGCTCAGCACTGACTAACTGAGGAGGGGATTATCAGAGAGGAGTAGTAAGCTAGTGAAGACCTTGTCCTGGAGCATCTTTAATCTTAGGAATTTTGATTCCGGTCTTAGTAAGTAGGAAAGGATGGCCTACTACTAACAGGAAAATGAGAAATCTCAAAAGAATGATAGCAAACATCATAATCTCCCATTCGTTGCTTAGGACAATAGGATAAGCCGGCCATTATGACTTCGCCATCCCAAACAAAACTCAGTGTTAATTTTTACTCTGTAGAAAGCTTTCTGAAACCTGTCCATATGTTAAGCATCAATCTATTATTTTGTGAAATCTCCTGCTCACAGCCACACTCGTCCTTTAGCTTCTACCTCTCTACAGATGAAATCTGGTCAGGATCACTAATTGTTTCCTTGCCACCATGCAACAGCTAAGTATGCCTTATTTACATTTTATTTTAAATCTCTCCAGAGTTTTCTCAGACAATCCATAATAAAATTTTAGATTCACTCAAGGGTGAGTCTGAGGTTCTTAGGCTGTCATGAGCTATAATATTCTGAGGCAATACCATCCAATTTCTTTTATTGAAGTTTTATGACTTTCAAATAGACTATTCAAAAATAATATATCTTGGCGGCAAGATAGCTCAATGGACTAAAGTGCCTGCTTAGCCAAGCTAAGGGATGCGGGTTCAATCCTTGACACCATATGTCACACAGGCCCCAGACTCAGAGGTGCTGAGCTAGCCACTGAGACTGGGCATGGTAGTGCACGCTTGTAATCCTAGCACTGGGAAGGCTGAAAACAGGAGGATCACTTTGAGTCCAAGCTGCGTAGTGAAACCCTGTACCAAGTACGTTTTTAAAAAGATGATATTTTAGGTAGAGATAAAATAACCACAGTTTAATAAAATATGAAGGAAGTCTGAATCCATTTTCCAAACTACTCTATCAAAAAACCATGCATACTGGTAATCTAAAAACGAAACCAGATCATTCGGATACACTTGAAGAGTAAAAAGGTCACCAAAACAACTGAAATATGACTTTGAGCTCTATAGTGATACCTTTTAATAACCAAATATGTTTAAAATAATAATAATAATAGGGCTAGCGAGATGGCTCAGTGGTCTAAAGCACCTACTTGGAACAAGCTTGGCGAAGTACAG
>NDGM011255210.1:0-23191 GCA_002564305.1 Octomys mimax | reverse complement strand
AAATAAATAAAAAAAAATTAAAAAAAAAAATCTAGTAATTACTTTTATCGGGTTACCCTTTCAATAAAGAGATCAATTGTTCCTGGATAACTGAAATTAAGCTTTCCATATCTTTGTAGACCTCCTCAGACCCACTAATGTGTATTGCACAGAGCAAATAAAAGTATTTGATGCATTTATCCTAATAGGCTTTCAGTTTCTGTGATTCTCCTCCAGTTTGAATGCAAGATAAAGTTAAAAAAAACAAAGTGCATGAAGGAGTAGAACTTCAGGTTGGTTCTGTTTTGTAGAAATCAGTAGGACACCAGGTTTCTGTAAAGGATTAGTTTTGCCCTAAAAATACATGATCTTTAAACAGTAGGTAATGACTGTACCTCCTAATGTGAAGATGGAGGTGGAAATAATGTCAGTTGTTAGTGGGATTTCACTGCGTAACAGACACTGTGTCTCAGCTCATTATCATAAATCTCTGTGATGTCAGTTCACTCTTATCCCACTTTATGACAGAGAGGAAGGTAATTGCCTTCACAGCCACACCCATAGGACCTGGCAGAGCTCAAATTTTAGCCTGGGCACCTTTGCCCAACGTTTGTATCTACTCAGTTAATAAGCATTCTATACCAGGGGATGTCAGGCAAGCTCTGATGCTTTGGTAGCTGGGCAGTGAAGGGGTACTTAATGATTTTACCATGTGAGTACTTGCTCAGGGTGTTCACTGAATTATATTTAAAAGTGATTTGTGGCTTAATGGAAGTTGAGTCATTTGAGTGAAAATAAATGAATTGCCTACAGCATCCATTTTTAGTTTGTAGACTTTCTATGTTCTACCAATTCATCCTCAATTAAAAGAAAGCAATTGCAAAGTGACTAGGAAATAGTCAATTAATGTTTGAGCTGCCAAGCTTCAGGAATCAGCATCCTAGAATGTGCAAAAACGTTAGGCCAAGAAAAAGAAGCCATAAAACTTCATTTTGCCTGCTTTTGAAACCCTGCCAGATTTCAGTGATTGTATTATAATTTAAATTTTGGAGTCTTAGAATTTTAGAGTTAGATGAAACTTTGGAATTAACTGTGCCAACTTGCTACCTCATGCAGGAAACACTCATGCAACATTTTAAAAATAAGATCTTAGGTAGATGTCCCTCTAACATGGCAGTCAAGCAAAAGAGTTATGAGTTCTTTTCTTACTGCTGTCACCTAATTCTGCACCTATGGCTCATGAAATCCTAGAATATTTGTCCAGTGCAATCCACTGGCATTTCATCTCACCCTTTCCTGGCTCTGTGTCATTCCTACATTATAGTACCCTACTGGATAGTCAGAGTTCCACTTTTAGATATTATTTGTGTCGGCTTCTTAACATTGAAAGCCTGAGTCAGCACACTTTATTCCAAACCTGGGCACCTTGAGTGAATTCAAATGTAGCTTTGCTGGGGCACAGCCACGCCTGCTCTCTTGTGCCTGACTTCACTGATTTATTTCCCACTCTGGAGACTGAACCTAGGGGTCTGTGTATGCTTCTCCGCTGTGTCACGGCTTTTCCATGCTGTCTGTGATAGCTTTTGTCCTAGAAAGGCAGAGCGGGAGGGTGGCAGCAGGGCAGGATGCACAAAGCCTACGACACTGAGAGCCAGCTGATCGGCCTGTGTTCTGCGGCACTGTGGGTCCTCACAGGCCTGCGCCTGTCTCGTTGCATCCCTTCCTCTGCTCATGTGGGCCACAGTGCTCAGGACCGCTGAATGGTGAAAACACCAAGGACCAGGCACACTTTGCTTCTCTTATCGCCAAGTTTAGCAAAGACTTGTTCCCAACCCCTCTCCTGCCCCCAACAAACACACACACACATAAGTGCATACATGCCTACAGAGTCTGCACACACTTTTCTCTAAAGCAGATGAACTGGGGGCAAAGTGATACCATGTTTCCTTCTGTGCGATGTCAGGATGTGTGTGTCCACCCTGAATACAAGTGACACATAGTCACACCATACTCTATTTCTGAAGAAAAAGACAGAAGAATGCAATTGTGATGATGAACAGTATTGGTTATTAGTACCACACAGGTTTTTGACTTGTTTTTTAACTCAGGGGTAGGTGCAGATACTCTCTTCTCCAGCATGTCTTCCCGTATGTTACCCGCCCTCTCACCCTTTCGTCCCCACCATCTCTTTTACTAGCTGCCCTCTTCTCAACCAAGGGAGTGATTTCCTTACAATTCTGGCAGAAGGCCTACCCCATACTGCAGCCACTCACTGCCTTCCGCTCCTTGTTCCACCTCCTCTGTCCTCCTTAGGTCCTCCCTAGAGTGCTGCTTTCTCGACCTGTGCCACAACTCTGTGATGGCCCACAACTTCACATCTGTCCCGCTGCTAACCTACCGTCTTGGTGAAAGTGGGGGCCTCCCTGCCTGACAGTCTTGGTGACCTGTGGGTCCCCGAGGATGCAGCTGGGGCTGCGGGGATGGTGGAGGACCCGCACTCCTGCTGCCTTTCTTGCCTAGAGCCTCTACTGCTTCCCTTGCGGTGGGGGAGCCCTCTGGTGTGGCACACGAGGCACAATGGTGGGAGCCTGTGGCACCATGGCAGGTGGCACTCCTGACAGCTGCGCGGTTGCCCAGCCCACAGTACATGTGTGTAATACTTTAAACGGGATCAGATGCCTCATGCCTTCTTGATATGAGGAATCTGTAAAGGATCCCCCTGCCTTCGGCTCCAAATGCCACAGTGGTCATTTTTCATTCTCCAGAACTTACCGGAGGGAGGCCTTTATTCTCTTTGCTGCATGTCATGAGTGCAGATGGAGCTATTCCTGCAGCACTTCTTGGAGTTTTACTCGCTGGGCGTAGAGCCTACAGCTCTGCTTTAGGGTGAACTTTGCCTCCAAATGCCTCCCTCTCCTCACCTGTCCTCCCTTACCAAATTCAACAAGTAAAAAAATAATAGTAGTTCTGTTCTCTCTATAGGCTTTGTAATCATTAGGAACTACCCTGAATTTATTCTAGCATATGGAACACAACCTTTAAGGAGAAAATATGTAGGCATTCTGGGAAAACTGCAAGAAAATAAATAAAGTGGCTTCCTGTGTTCCTCAGCACTGCACTACTACAGCCGGGGTTGTGAGAGGGCCTTGTCTTCTGCAGCCGATGGCATTGCCTTGAAGGGCACGCACTGGCACCTGTGTTTCTCGCTGGAGCACTGACTTTTTGAACTTGAACACTTTTGGTTTTTTTGGTTTTGGGTTTGCTGTTTTGGTTTGGTCTGGTTTGACTTGGCTTGGTTTGGCTTGGTTTGATTTGGTTTTTGGGGGAGTGTTTTGTTTTGTGTTTTGTTGTATTTGGTATAGGGTCTTGCTGCACAGTTTGGACTCGTAACAATCCTGTTTTCAGCCTCCCCAGTGCTGGTATTACAGGCATGTGCCACTACTCCTGGGCTCGGTGGCCAGCTCAGCGCGTCCCAGGTGGGGCTGGTGCTTGAGCGTATATTTTACCCTCCCACTTGTAGAACACGGCTTGGTTTTCAAGGCTTTTCAAGGTCTCCTGGATCTTTGCTGGCTGCGAGCTCCCCTTTCCTCCTTCCCTGTGACCCTGTCCCCTGCTCAGAACCAATGTCTCTTTGTGAGGCCTTGGCCTCAGGGGCAGGTCGTCCCCCACCTCGCCTTCCAGGGCTCAGGGCCTTTCTTTTCTGCTTATCTGAATAACACAAGGAGAGTGAAGGCCTTTGGAGAACAGGAAGTTGCATAGAAATGGAAAGTGGTGCGATCATATTCTCACATGTGGTATCAGCAGTTACTGACACAGAAGGCTCTCACTAAACTGAGTGGCGTTCCACAGGGAAAAATATTCTGGAGCCAGCAAAGGAAGGAAAAGTCCCATTAAAAATGAGGCTTATCTCAAACTCAAAATGCTTTGAAAAACCTGACTTACGGTAGACTATTGTATTCAGCGTTTCTTTTGACACATAAGCCTATTTTATAGTCTTGAGTCATGTAAAATGATTTTCCTATGCATTTCTTTTCACAGTGATTGGATGGTTTAATTGACTAAACCAAGAAATTACATGCAGAAGCTTATTACTGCAGCATGTGCTGTGGCTCACGAGAGATGGCTTTAAAATTTCCTGCCTTTTAGGTGTCATTTTCTGAGGCATTAATTGACTGTTACACTATGACACTAACAATATGATGTAATACTTTATATCTGTTTTCCTACTGTGTAGCAAATATGTGAACTTCACAATTAGGTTCAGTTGCACTTGTCACATAATATAGTTTACACTCAAAACTCATTATTTTAGTGCCGCATGTGGTAGTCTCACTTTGGCTCCTTGAAATCAGTCGACCTGAGTGAGCCAACTCAGTGAACTCTTGCTAATTTCAAGTCAGAACTTGAAACTTACCTTTGCTTCCCTTTGCTCTCTGTTCCCTCCTTCTCTTTTGCCTGTGGCCCTTTTGTACCACACCCTTACATTTTGACAGTAAAACTATGAGAAAGGTCAGCAATTGTATTAGTCAGATTTTTGCCATTGAAAAAATGCAGGAGAAAATCAACTCATACAGAGGGAAGGTTTATTTTGACTAAAAGCTCTGGAGGTTTCAGTAAATTGTTGCTTGGCCCCTTGGCTTGGGGCCTGTGTGCCGCAGGGCATCCTCACAAAATGCCTGTGGTCAAGCGAGCCCATTTGCCTCATGACCCAGAAGTGAAAGAAAGAAAAAAGAGGAAGAAGAGGGTACAGGTCCCACCCACTACTGCTTCTAGGGCATATCACCAGTGACCTGAAGAGCTCCCACTTGGCCCCATCTAGGTGTAGATGGGGAGGCCAGTGATAGAACCAGGGCCACCTGGCATTAGGCGAGCACTGTACCCCTGAGCTCTACCCCAGCCCTGTAGGCCCTACCATTTAACGGTCCATTTTCAGCAGTGCCAAGGTCTGCATTAGTTAATTTACCATTGCTGGAGCAAAATCACTGATGCCCACAACTGTGAAGGAGGAGAGGATTGTTTTGGCTCACAGTGTAAGAAGGTTCAGTCCATGCTTGGTTGGCTGGCTCCCAGGTAGAAGCGACATGGCAGAGGGCAGCTGCTCAACCTATGGCAGCTAGAAGCCAGAGAGAGAAAGGAGGGCACAGGGACAGAAATGTACACTGCCAGGCCACATCTCTGTGCTTGGCCCGGACACACCCAAATTGTGCTTTACTAATCTGCTCATTGATTCTTAATCCATGAAATAGGCACAGGATCCAACCCTGTGACATGCGGGTCTTTGGGGACTTTCTAAGTCTAGTCCATAGCCATAGTCAGCATCCTGTTTTGTTGAGAGTAGATAAGTTGTGTTCTTTTTCTTTGTATTTCATCTTTTGATAATGTGTCATTGGTGGCTGTTCTATTTTCTCAGCTGCACCACATAAGCCACATCCTATTCTGTGAAGCATGCCTGGCTTTGGAACGGTCCTTGGGATGTGCTGCCACTCTTGCTGAGAATCAGAACTACCACTGGGTGTACGGATACATTTGGGTGCTTTTTCTAGTCCTTCTGAGATGACAAAGTTATTCTTGAAAATTTAAACTGATATTATAATATTCTGGGGCAAATGACTAGCAATATAAAAATATTATTATGCAAATCTGTGTCCTTAAGGTAGAACAGATAGCAGATGCTGTGAAAGTGCAAAAAAAGGAAATGAAGGCAATTCATTTTCTGGAGATTCTGTGGTGCTACCTGCTGTACCTTCGGGAAGGATGTTCCCATTTCCCTTGAGGGAAAAAGGTTGCATTATTCTGGGACACATATCCCCAGACGTTGTATCCTTTTCAGAGGTTGGCTTTGAAAAGATTC
Organism: Octomys mimax; assembly: GCA_002564305.1. NCBI lineage: Eukaryota > Metazoa > Chordata > Mammalia > Rodentia > Octodontidae > Octomys > Octomys mimax. The sequence goes on along the minus strand of NDGM011255210.1, from coordinate 17,361 downwards.
TTTGATAGCTACACATGTCGGTTTCTGTGATTTAAAAATAAAAAGTCTCTCAGCACTGCGTGTAGATGCTGGTAGCGTAATGGGGTTGGGGCTGGGACACTACATGCAGACCACAGCAACCTGAGGGTAAGAGCCACTTCATAGCAGTCAGCAGCCAGAGCTCCCTAAAAAGGCCCTTTAAGAAGAATGGCACCCTGAATTCTTTTTAGAATTATAAACATGTAGCTAAGATGTATGGATATACATAATTATGTATTCATACTGTATCTGTGTAATATACATAACATATACACACTGATTGGACATCTATATAAGGAAAGGAAAGAGGAGGACCAGCGAGATAGCTCAGCGGACCAAGTGCCTGCTTAGACAAGTGCAGGGACCAGGGTTCAATCCCTGGCACCACATCCCACACCAGCCCCAGTCCTGGGGTGCACTGAGGCTTCCTCCGAGACCAGGTATGGTGGTGCACCTCTGTCATCCCAGTGCTTGGGAAACTGAAAACACAGTCCAACCTGTGTAGTGAGACCCTGTACCAAACACACACACACACACACACACACACACACACACACACAAAGGAAATGGGAAGTGGGTATTTAAAAACTATACTCTGCAGGTACTTTAAACTGTGCTTCTGTGTGCTAGCCATGCCTTTGCAGTCTTGCACAATGCCTCTGCGTGCTGCTGAGGCTCCACGGCCATCTCTGCACTTAAGGGCACTCCAGACGCATCTCAGAGATGAACTGTTTAATAACGGTAGATCGCCGCATCCATCTCTGCAGTGGTTTCTTTATCTTGTAACATGGTCCCCACCCACCCATGAGAGGACTCCCTGACAGAAAGTGACAGCTGTGTCCCTGCCCTGTGCAGGCAGGCAACATTGGCCAGGTGCTGCTAGTTCAAGCTTCTGTCCATAAGCTTGAGACCAACTGTTCTGGGATTGATTCCTGCCACCCACGAAATGAACAAGGAAGTCTGAACTAGGTCAGGAAACTGGCTGCCTCATCAGTCAGGCCGACATGGGCTTGTGGCCTCATTCCCTCCCTTGTTCATCCCCACCCCAGGTCTGTGTGGACCCTGGTTGTGTAGCTGCAATCTCCCCGGCCCCTGGGAGGTGAGCAGCATCCACCTGTGGCCCTTGCTTCACGCTCTGACTTTGGGACCAGGTTTTTCCCCCAGACTACAAAGAGAACTGAATCTCTGCTAAGAAACAAGTCCATTTGTTTTGATGTCTTCAGTCATGTATCTTCAATGTCCTAGTTTTCCTTGTGTTTAGAATTCATGGCCCGTGTGGGAGTCCAGGCCCATCCTAGGGCTACGTCCCCCTTCCCGGGTTACCTCTGTTTCTTTGCCCCACCACGACCATGCTGAGCTGCCCCTGGAGTCAGCACATGGAGGCGCTTTCCCACCCTTACCTGCACATGGAGGCGCTGGGTCTGGGTCTTTGGCTGATACTGCTTGGGTCTCTGCGATCCATAACAACAGAATGTGAAATCTCCCTTTGTCCTGGATGACAACAATGCCTCTTCCCTTTAGTTGGTGAATTGTTTTCAACTATTGTGGCTCACAGCAGGCATCCGCTCCCCACTGAGCGTCCTCTGCACCCTTCCCCTCTTCTGGGCTTAGTTAGATGCCTTTATCACAAACTCAGAAAGGCCCACTCATGCTTCACACATAGGCACTGGTATGCATTCTAATTGTCCACTTACAAATCTGTTCCCAACCCCCACACTGATCTGTATGTTTCCCAGGCCAAGTGTCATGCCTAATATTAGTGTGCACTTTTTAATGTGGCTGGAGTGAATGCTTCTTTAGTGAATAAACGAGTCCTCAGTCTTATAGAGGTGTCTGACTTGTTTCTATTAACTTGACTGACATGGAGGCCACTCAAAGAGTGAGTACAGCACACTTCAGGTTGTGTCAGAGCAGGTCATAGAGAGTGGCCCCGTGTCCTGTAGGTGGTCTCTCCCCTTTCCTCTCTGGGATGTTCCCTTGTTTTGCTGTCTGGCCACAACGGCAAGCAGCCTTGCTTTACCACACACTTTCAAAAGGAGTTTCTGCTTTGAAGCCAGTTTACCACGGACTGAAGCCCCCTAAAACATAAGCCACATGAAGCCACTCCTCCTCTGAGTTGTGAGGTTGGATATTGTACCCAGCAGTGGCAACAGTGGCTGATATATTGGTTTTTTTCTGCGCCGAGTATACCACAGCTGACCCTTCACCCTGCTTCTATAGATTGCACTTCAAGCTCCACCCAACTGGATGGCTTGACAGATGCTCGCCAGCCTCGCCCACAGACTCGCTTGCCTGGCGTTCCTGTCCTGCCCATTCCCTCTGGCTAGTGGTGGGCAGAGTCCAGGAAGACCTGGAGCTAATGTTTCTCGTGCTGGTCACAAAGCTCCAGCACTGGGTCAGATGCACCACCTTTCTCTGCAAGGCTGGGAAGTAATCCCTATGAAGACGACGGGATTCTTGTAAACACTGCACCCTTGAAAGAAAAACACCACACTCATAAGCCTTCCTCCTTAGTGGAAAAATAGGAAGCACTGACTAAGCCACCTTTAACAACTTCAGTGGTGATTAGTGAGATGACGAAATATTTTAGGTGAAGAACTTCTGAAAACCCAGGGCCATTAATTCCAAATGAGCTGCTGGTACAAGCTAAGCCCCACCATCTGCCGGGGTCAGAAGCTGCTGTTTACCATGCAATGCAGAGGTGCTGGCCTGTCCCTAGGGTGCAAGATGTACACCCAAGTACTGCCACCTTCTTTTCCTCAGCCACCCCAAAATTCAAGAGTGGATGTGAGTTAAACTTGGTGAAAGCTCCAACTCTTTGGGGGAGCAGAAGAATCATTCCAACATTTTTCTCAGTCATAACTGTTTTCTCACAGGTTTTGCTGAGGGGTCCAAAACAGCTCATGTACTGTGATCAGAATTCCACGTGTGAATGTGAGTGTCACCCTCTCAATCTCTAAGAAGCCAAGCTTAAAGGCACTAAGAAAGGAGGCCCACGGGCCTCCCTGTTATGTTCATGGAGCCATTGCTGACAGGCTTCTAGAGTCATTTCCAGACTCTAGGATCTGCCTCTGTGCAGCCAGCAGCCGTGTTACTTCCTTGGAGATTAAAAGTAGATCAGCATTCCTAACTGCTTCCCAGCTGGGCACCTGGGATTGTGTGGTGATCTTGGGTAGGCACTGCTGAAGATTAGCAGCTTGGAAATGCTCTACTCTTGTTTTCACCCCACATTCTGAGCATTTGCTCTGTAATAAACAGGTCTGACTAGATTCCCCATTTCTCCTTCCTCCTGCCTCTTGCATGATTTTGCATGATGCTTTTCCCTGGCCCTGGCGGTGTACGTGGTGCCTGTTCTGCCCAGGGAACAGTTTCCTCCACTTCTTTACTTCTCCTCCTGACAGCCAGAACTCCTGAAGTTGGAGTTCAGGGAGCCCTGAGCCTCACCCCAGCTGTTGAGCCTTACCTCACCCCAGTCCACACCAGCCGCCTATATAGGCTGGCACTGCCTGCTTCCTGCTTTCCCAAACTACAGCCATAGAAGGAAGGAGATGGATGAAAGGGGAATTTTCACTATCTATTTTTATTAGTCTTACCCTGAATTGAAGGGGGAAAGGGAGGGAAGGAGGGAGGAAGGGAGATAGGCAAACATTAGGAGTAATGTGTCTGCATGACTATTTTGAATTCAGAAAAAAAACGAACCACTGGAAACAAACAGCAGGCAATTACTCCACCACCTTCTGATTTCTTCCCCTGAAAGGATAAATCTTAAGACCTTCCTGACTCTCTGAGCAGTGATCCTCTTCTTACCTGTCTATCATGACTCTACAGACATTGCCAACTTTTGATTACCAGCTATGGCTTGGGGATTCACATCAAGATTAACCGCAGGCAACGCTTATGAAAAGCCAGGTGTGATGTACAAGTGTGGTAGCACTTTTCATATTGGCTTTCTGTCATGCCACAGATCCGACCAGAGCCGCGTTTTCTGATTGTTTCCTTGTGAGAAAGGCTTTGATGTCTGTCTTCCAGAAGCTTCCACCAGCCAGGGATACTTCTGATGACGTGTAGCCATTTAATTGGGTGCTGGGCTGTATTTAGTAGCAGCTCCCTGCTCTTCTTAACTGAGGATGTAAATGTTTGAATGACAAGGAGTTTGATTCCATGGGTGTTTTTCACGCAAGGGAGTTTCTAAAGGTTTCTTAATAAAACATATTAGAATTACTCTTCAATAGTTTTCAGGAGTGATAAGTATTCAAAACAGTGAGTGTGTTAAAGGGAATTTTTCTGTTGAATGATGAGCAAAAATTTAGCACAATCCCTTTCATTAATTCAGCCAGCCCCCTCCACTGTTAAAGGGTGAGGTGGATTCTTTTGTTTTTGCCTTTACCTCAATTTTAATAGCTTTTTTTTTTTGGAAAAACTGAAAGAGACATTTTAAATTCAGTCATTGAGTAAGAAATAGGAGTGTGTGTGTGTGTGTGTGTGTGTGTGTGTGTATGTGTGAAGTAATTTCACCAGTGAGTATATTCATGTACCTAGATTAATAACAATCTAAATCTTCAGAGGTAGGCCAGCTACTACTTCAGACAGAAAATAAACAGTTTTTGTTTCTTTGTCTTGTTTTGTTTTGTTTGTTTTTGGAGAATGATCTTTTTTCTGGCATCTCAGTGCCAGGACTGGAAGCCATGGTCTGGCTCATGCTAGGAGAATGGTCTGCCCCAGAGCTCCTCTGCCAGCCTCTGCCAGGCTCTGCCAGCCTCTTGCTCATAAGAATACCCTGTGTTGCCCTCACTGTTTTTCCATATTGTAAGGAAGATTCCAGATACTTTCTAGGGAGGACCATGTGCTATTATCATTTCAATAGCATTGCAAGACAATCAAGTGTCCCTAAATACAAGCTGACGTGCCAGGGTCCTGCCCTTTCCTCTTACAGTGTACCAGTCATTGGTGATTCCTTCACTACAATATTGGAATAAAGACATTATTGTATAAAGGCATTTATTAAAATAACAGACTATATCATCTTTGTCATGAAAATGTATCCCCTAAGGGAGGACTCATTGTTTGTATTATTCATCATTCGAAGAGAGTTTATTCCACAGAACAGAAAGAAGGATCTCAGATCTTCTCAGCAAATTTCCACTTATCTAGGGGGAAAAAAATGGGTTTTGTTTTTATGAATCACTTTAAAGGAAGTTGTGAAGATATGGAGCAGAGGTGTAGTGATCCCTGGACATGAGAAAATTCCGTAGACTCTGATACAGGTGGGCATCCGCAGCACTCGAGCTATGACTCCCACCTCCCACCCAAGCTTAGGGAAGCTGGCTGCAGAGCTTTCACCCAGGAAGGGGCATCCAAGGCCACGCCTGCATCCTGGGAGGGAGGGACAGCCACGTGTTTCCCACCTTTTGACCACATTTTACAGAATTTCCATTCCAGGCAGACTTTAAAAAGAGCTCCAGGACTGTCTTCTCACCTAACCAGCTGACCACCACGGTGGGATGAAAGCCTTACCCAGGCACAGCAGACCAAGTACACTGGCCCTCTGCTCCCCCCATGCCAGCGCACCAAGTCCTTGGCTGCACTCTGAGAAAGGCCAGCCAGGAGAACGGAGGCTGCACCACACCTCAGGTGCCCTGCCCCAGCCCTTGAGCCATGATTCAGAGGCTCTACACTCAAGAAAAGCAGAGAGAAAAAATGCCACAGACCTGCCCCAGGGAGCTGATTTATGTCTAACAGAACATGCAGAATTCCATGCCCAAGGATACTTGTCAAAAGCAATGCTCATCTTGGTGGAGAGCAATTAAGAGGTCTCCAAGATGTAAGCATCAGAAAGCAAAACAGCAGATCATTCAGGAGCTTAACTGCATGATAAGGGACAGAGGGGACCAAGAATAGCCCCCCAGGGTGGCACCCTTCAGCATTGCACACTCAGAAGCACTTGAGCAGGAACGGGCAGCCCTGGCGCGCAGGGTCAGGCTGTACATGGAAGAAGCCTAGCTGGCACCAGAAGCTTCAGTGCAACCTTTCAGCAAAAACAGCCTCGCTATCCTGACCCAGAGACAATGCCTTAAAAAAGTTGGTGAGAGAACAAAATTGTGCCTAGCCTGAGAGGTCATTATGCACATCTGGGACTTCTCAAGGCTGAGGGGAGCCAACCTACCAAAGATGACTAAAGTATTTAAGGATGTTTAAATTAAAAGTGTATTATAGTAAAAAAAAAAAAAAAATTGCTATGAATCTGCCTCAAATTCTCCCCCTTTCTTTGAACATTCTTAGTCTATCATTCTTGCCCACTTTCTGAAGCAGCTCAGAAGCCCTCTTTCTGGGGGGTCTTCACAGGGTGCAATAAAGAATACGGTGCATGCTGCCCAGTGCCGTCCAGCAAAAACTCCGGCTCCTACAAAACATCGCATGGTATCCACACCCACCTCATTCATCAGATCTGGTACCATATGACTTCTGGTTCTTCCCCAGAGTCAAAATGATCATGAAAGGAAACATTTTAAATGAGTTTGGATTATCAAGGCAGTCCTAGCTGCACAACCAAAGACACTCAGGAAAGAGGACTCCAGAGCTGCCACAGAAAGTGGTAAGAGTCGTGGGGTAAGTGTGCTGGAAAGTAGTGGAAGTGTTCTGAGGGGGCCTGATGACAAGCGTCTTTTACCACAATGCACTTTCACCATGCAGTATTTTGTGACCACTCCTCATTTTAATTCCCTAGAAAATGTGCGCGCAAACACAGAAACTCTGATCGTGACCTACAAGCTCGCACATGTGCTACAGCAAACAGCAACGCTTTAACTGGGTCGAGGAGTTTAAGCACTGTCTATGGCAAGCCAGTGGCTTGCTCTGAGCCAGGAGAACTTTCTAAGCAGCCAGGCTAAAAGACATAAAGGAGAGACTGCCTGCTGGGGGCATGTCAATTTCCAGTCGCTAATACATTGCAGAGAAAACACCACTGCTGTCAGTCAATTGGAGTACAGGAGGGGGCGTGGTGAAGCAGAGCTGCCGCAACCCAATGTGCAAAGCATTGGGTTTTCTGTAAAAACCACAAGATATGCAGTGAAACAGGACAGCATGCACGTTCACGAGTTTGCCAGGCCTGCCGCCACACAGTGCCACAGGTGGTGTGCCTTGACAAATGAACTGTTTTCTCGAAGTTCTGGAGGCGGGAAGTCCAAGATGACGGTGCCGGCCGAGCTGGTTTCTCCCAGGGCCCCTCTCCACTTGCAGGTGGTCGTCTCCCCGCGGTGTCTTACATGACCCCCTCTGTGTGTGTCTGTGCCTGATTCCTTCCTGGAAGGGAAGCAGTCACACTGAAGTAGGGCCCAAGACAGTGACTTCCTCCTGCCTTCATTATCGGTTTAAAAGCCCTGTCTCCAAACCCAGTCCCAGTCTGAGGCCAGGGGCTTGAGACTTCAGTGTGTGAATTTGGGGTGACACAGTTCAGGTTGTAACTGATCTATAATCAGAAATAGACACTGCTTAGGAAGTCACCTAAAATGATGTTGTTGGCAGACAATGCCTGTGCAGCAGTTATTATAATCATAGCCGGGAAACTAAGGGAGATTGTGTCCAAAGACGTAAAATGTGAGATGACAATGTGTCATCGAACCAAGACTACCAGTAAAGGAAAAATTATCTTAAAAGTATAAAATGCAAATTCTGAACTTGAAAAGTACAGCATATGTGAAAGCACGACCAAAGGCATTTAACAGGAGATTCGAGATAGCAGAGGAAAGAAACAGTGGACTATGTAAAGGGAGAGAAGAATTGAGATTATACAATGAAAAAGAAAAGATGAAGAAAATGAGCAGCACCCCCAAGTAATGTGGGACACCCTCCAGCACACCGACCTACGCATAAGAGTAGTCCTGGAAAGACAGAGAGAGAAAGCAACAAGAAAAATATATAAAGAAAGAGCGTGTGAAAATTTCTTTAATTTAATGGAAAGTCTGAGATGCTCACTAAACTCCCACGTAGAGAAACACAAAGAAATCCACGTTGAGCACTCTATAGTAAAATGTGGAAAAAGCAAAAGAAAATGGCAAGATTAAATTCACTCTCACCTACAAGGAAGCTAAAAAGATTTAAGAGTTGACCTCCCTCAGTCCCCCAGCGGGGCCCGTGAGAGAGCCCAAGCCGTATTCAGTCATCGACTGAAGCGCTGAAAGTAAAAACCGTCATGTGGGAATCGATAAAAATCACCCTTGAAAAGGAAAGGCAGAGGAAAATCATTCCTGGCTTTCAAAAGCTGTACAGTAAGCTGACAAGTAATATAAGAAACACTAAAGGAAGAAACTCCTCCCTAGCTGAAAGCAGATCGCACAAGAAAATATTCAGATCAGCAGGAGTAAAGCTAGAGTGCTGAACAGGTAGTTAGGTAGGTAACAAAACAGCACCACTGAGCATTCCCCGTCTCAAACTGACATATTTCTTGTAACTTTTTACAACCAGTTTTGCGTGATTATATCTGATAATCTAAACAACTAACTTGAAGACAACACAACATGCAATATAACAACCAGGGTTGAACTCCTAATATTTTGTTTAGTGAAATTGTGTATCATTTCTAATGAGTTTTCTTTTTTCTTTTCTTTTCTTTTTTTTTTTTTTTTTACTGTTTTTTATTCTCTTTTTAAAAAATTGTTTAATAGCTCAGCAGACTAAAGTGCCTGCTTAGGCAGAGCGCAGCAGCCAGGGTTCGATCTCCAGGGTGCAGTCCGGCCCCGCCCCGGAGATGTGCTGAGACAGTGCTTGAGCCTGGGTGTGGTGGCCTGTGCCTGTAATCCCAGCGCTTGGGAGGCTGAAAACAAGAGGATCACTATGAGTCGGATCTATGTAGTGAGACCCTGTATACCCTGTAGATCCTGTCCTAAATACAGAAAAATAAATAAATAAATTTTTAAAAATAAAAAAGGGAAATTGCATAAAAATACATGTATCATAGTACTGAGCTTATAGCACAGAAATTTAACAGAGCTGACAATAACACCATAGAGGGTGAGCAAAGCGAGATTTCACTGGGGTACGAGAAAGACTTTGACCATGGTAGCGTAAGTGCACAGAAACAGGAGAACAACAAATAGCACAAGAAGGCCAATATCACAGACTTTAGAATAGTTATTCTCCTTTTTCTCTTCAGCAATCTTAAGATTGCTGGGGATATAGCTTAGTGACAAAATGGTGCCAGCTGGCTAGTGCAAGGTCCTCAGTTCAATTCCTGGTACCAAGTAATAACAATGAATCATCAGATTATATAATGTAATAATTTTTACGTGTATGTGATGACTGTTTGATTGATTGGCTGGCTGGCTGGCTGGTTGGTTGGCTGGATGGTTGGTTCATAACGTGGCTAGCCCAACTGACATATCACTAATAGCGCCCAGTGGAAATGCCAGTTCCGGAGGCCAACTTCTGGCCAAAGGGCGCGGCAGAGGTCAGGAGCGCCTGGTCCACACCGCGTGCTGGCTGCCTTGGCCTTGAAACACCTGCAGCTGCCTCCGTGGCTCCTAGTGCGACAGCTGGGTCCCTGTGCTGCTGCAAGATGTGACGTCCTGGTGATGGCCAGGCCAGGTGCACTGAGAGGAGAAAGTACTCGGCGTGCCTGGGTGGTGCCTGCCATATTCCGGGGCAGTTTTCCCTGCACCCCAAGAAAAGAGTTTCAGTTCTTTGAGAGTAACAAACATGACTCTTCGTCAGGCCTGGAGCACGTAGAGAAAGCACTAAGAAGAAAATCAAACACAGGAGACAAAAATGAAAGCAAAACTCATGAAAACAAGTGAAGGAATCCCAGAGCCAGATTCTTCTGAAATAGAAAAGAGGTCAGATAGTACTGTCATTACACTAGCTACACTGCTGTTTTCGATAGAGTTCTTTTCACAACTTTATTGAGGACAGGTTGGCATGCGTACCATGCACCCACCCGAAGCGTGCGGTTCAGCGGCGCTAGCCTAGTCGTGCACAGTGCTGGGCACACACTCAGAGGCCCCGCCTCGCTGTGGCAGGCATCCAGGTCATAAGCCACGCGGGGTCGCGGGGAGATGGCACGTGGGCACGAGAACGGAGCCCGCTGCGAGGGCAGAGCGAAGGCCCGACCCTTGTGTCCGCGCGGGACTGGAGTTTTCTGTCTGAGGAGAAGGCAGACAGCTTCAAAGCGGGTTTTCCTAGCAATTTCAGCTTGCGGGACATTCACCGCGTGATTCCATTCAAGCCTACCGGGAGTGTCAGGGCTCGTCAAAGGACTGCATTGTGAGTGCGGCGCTCTCCGCAGCGCTCTCGCGGCCTTTCAGAGGGGCTCGGCTGGGCGGAATCTGGGCGCAGCGTGTGTTTTGCTTCAGCAAAGAGGCTTGTGATCAGGCGGCGCTGCGCTCTAGCTGGGCAATTTTAAAACAAACGCATGCATTCGGTGGTTTTTAATAAGGCCTATGTATGGGGTTTGATTTCATTTTCTTCCTTTACAAATCTCAGAGACCAGAGTGGTACAGAAATCTAGCGCATTTTACTTGAAAATGCCCAGGACTTGGCCGACTTTCCACAGCCAGTAAATGGCCAGCCCAAAATTCACAGAGCACAGAGCTGGCCCTTGCTGGGAGCTGTAAACACAGAAGTGACCCAAGAAGTGGGGACAGAAGGGACGAGGACGGGCCTGCTCTGGCTCCGGCTTCCGCTCGGGAGCCCTGCAGTCCCGCAATCAGCCACATCAAGTTCCACGGCAGACACGTTGTTCTGACATCGGAAGCCCTGGTTAGGATCTCTCTTCAAAAGCGCAGTTGTTCGGTGTATGATTTTTCTGAAGACACAAGGGAACCGGCTTGGGGGTTGGCGGTTATCTGTGAAGACAGGCCGTTCGTGGCTCGCTCTGAAGTTCTGGTCCTCAGCTCCCTCTGCCGGTGGAAGGGGAGTACTGCTGGCTCTTTGTTTTCCCAAATCTGGGCACATTTTCTGCCCTTCACAATTAAAAGAACACATGAAGCGCAGCACTTGATCTCGAGGTTCCCAACGACAAATGAAAACTTCCCGTGCCACCAAATGTGGGAGCGAGGGCTAGGCGGCCCTGGTTCCGGACAGTAAGACCCTCACATAAGGAGTGTAAATGCACGCGAGTTCTGAGGAGGGAGAAGTTTGTAGGAGGAAATTCTCGGGAGGGGGCTAGGAGCCACACTTAGGCCCTTATGTTATAATACTGTGTTGTAGGGATTATGGCGCCCGTCTTCAATGACCCGCTCAGACCATGGGTTGAGAACTTGGTTGAGGCATCTGCTGGCTTTGTGTGGCGGTGGAGTGTCTGAGAGGTGGAATCTTAAGGGGGATCTTGGGTCAGGACCCCAGACTTCCCTGCCTTCTGCCTTCCCCTCTCCCCCCCTCCTCTTCCCTGTCCTGCCCTCTCCCCTCTCCTCTCCCTTTCTCCTCCTCCCCTCCCCTCTCCTCTCTTCCTCTCCTCTCCTCTTCCCTCCTTTCCCCTCTTTTGTCCGTCTCCTCCCCTCTTCTCCCCTCTCTTCCCCTCCAGTCCCCCTCCTCCCCTTCCCTCCCCTGTCCCCTGTCCCTTTCCCTTCTCTCTTCCCCTCCCCTCCCTTCTCCACCCCTCTCTGCTCTCACCTCTCCACCCCATCTCTTCCTCCCCCCTCTCCTCCCCTCCCCTCTCCACCTCTCCTCTTCCCTCCCTTCTCCACCCCTCTCTGCTCTCACCTCTCCACCCCCTCTCCTCCCTTCCCCTCTCCTCCTCCTCTCCCCTCCCCTCTCCACCCCTCTCTTCTCTCACCTCTCCACCCCATCTTTTCCTCCCCCTCTCCTCCCATCCCCTCTCTTCTTCTCTCCCCTCCTCTCTCCCTCTCTCTCTTCATCGTGGCCATAGAAGTGCACAGCTCACCTCATCCACACACATCCGCCATAACGTTCCATCCACACAGGTCCAAAGTGACAGAGGCAGTCGGCCAGGGACTAAAACCTCTAAATCTATGAACCAAGATAAGCCCTTCCTCCTTAGAAATTGATTACCTCTGTTATTTTTCACAGCAAGAAAAGCGGACAGACATAATCAGATCATGGCTCTAAACACACTTTTCGTTAGGTTGTGACCTCTGGCTTGACAGGATAGCAATACGTCACGTTATCTATAACCCACTGTGGTTTAGATTGAGAGCATCTCTCCAAATTCTCCTTGTGTGCAAGGGGATGCAGTCATGGGGTGCATCCTCATGCCTAGCTTTGTGGACTGATGAGGTCAGCAGCCAAGTGTGCTCGCAGAGGTGCCTTCCGGGCAGAAGAGGCAGTCACTCAGGTAGTCCGCAAGCATGGGTCTCTGCTGTGTCCCCTCTTCGCTCTCTGCTCCACAGCCACCATGGTGTGAGCAACTTCCCTCTGAGACCCTTGCACCTGCCTTCTGCCTTGGAGCCACCTGAGTGTGGGCTGAAAACGTGAGCCAAAATAACCCCTTCTCCTTTAAGTTGCAGGTGTTGGGTTTGTCTCAGGAGCAAGGAAATGACTAAGATACCTTCTTAGAAGTACACGGTAGCCAACAGCTGTTTCTTTAAAAGAAAAAAAAATGTCTTCTCTAAGTAACTGCTTGGGTTAGCTTTCAATCGCTGTGACAAAATACCTGAGAGAAACAACTTGAAAGGCAAATTTGGGCTAATGGTTTCAGAGGCATTCAGTTCATGGTCGCTTGCTCCAACTGTTATTAGGCCTGTAGTGAGGCAGAATCTTACAGAGGGACAGAGTGAAACAAATCCACTGACCTCAAAGCAGCATGAAACAGAGAGAGACAGAGGGGTGAGAGAGGGAGAGAGAGAGAGTAAGAGAGCTCCCAGGGTTCTAATATCTCTTCCAAGGCCACACCCCCAGTGACCTCACTTCCTTCCCCTGGGGCCCGTCCCTTAAAGGTTGGGCCATTCTTGAGGACCATAGGCTGCTGACCAAGCCTTGAGCACATTTCATATCCAAGCCATAACACTGTTGTTAAGTCTTACTTGTCCTCTGAGTGGGAATATTGGAGTTAAAGAGACATTGACTCTTTTTTAAAGTAGACTGTGCTTGAATTATTTTAAATATGAATGAATTTCTAGTACTTATGCATTTCTTGGGATTAATCTAAAAGTTTAAAGACTAAACTAAAATGACTAAGTTGAAGTAAGTGCATTTCATTTATAAACATTTACTGATAAATGTGCATATAACTCTTAAGCAACATTGCCAAAATATAACAATACTTTTAACATTGAGATTTAGGCCAGACTTTCTATTTAATTGAAAATGTTTCTTCTGCTTCTGAAATCAAAGACTTTTGTTTTTCACTGTGTTCTGTTGAGTTTTATTGGTTCCTCTTTGCCCTAAGAAATGGGATCTAAGGTTCATACCTGCATGGGACCTTGAGGACTTTGCAACCAACTTTCAGAGTTTACGTTATGACCCTTCCTGTCAAAACTGGAGGAAGGGGGGGCTAGCAAGACAGCTCAGTGGACTAAGTGCCTGCTTAGGTAAGCTCAGAGACTGGTGTTTGATCCCCAGCACCACATGCCATGCTGGCCCCATCCCTGGGTACACTAAGCTGGCCACCAGGACTGGGCATGGTGGCGCATGCCTATAATCCCAGTGCTGGGGAGGCTGAAAACAGGAGGATCACTAGGAGTCCCAGCTGCATAGTGAGACCCTGCACCATACATTAAACAAAAAAACCTGGAGGAAAGAAAGGCCCACAAAACACATCCCTGAACCAAAGCTGGTCATGTGAGCACCATTTTGGCCTTAGGATGAAGCTCTGAGTCACCATTTCATTTAGTAAGTGTAGTCCAAGTACTAGATGTTTCCAAAGTTTGTTAGATGATTCCCTCTCTAAGTTGTATTTTACTTTTAATTGATGCATAATGGTTGTACATCTACATGGGGTACAATGTGGTATTTCACACGTGTAGACGATGCGTAATGAGCAAGTCTGAGGAATTTGCATGCCCGCCAATCACCTAATAACTTGTAGCAAAAGCACTCAGAAACTGTGAGCTATTCGCAAATACACGGCGTGGTAGTGTTTGCTGACAGCTGAAGTGAAGGAAGGGATGAGGATCAGGCAAATCTGGTGGAAAAGGATGATGTTTGAGTCACTCTGAGAATGTAAAACACAGAGTTTTGCGTTTTATGTTATTTCACTTAAGTAGAAGAGGGAAGAACAATGGCTGAGGTCCTGAGACCAGCGTCATTCATTACATTATTTTCCAGTATATATTTAAGAAGCAATGAAAGACACAGAGAGAGAATACAATATCATTCATAATCCGCAATCTAAAAATAGAATATACCAGGCTTTCACCACAAGATCAGTATATTTGAATACTTGTCCAAAACGGACAAGCATAACAAAGAAATCAAATCAAAATGGAAAACAAAATTAGCAACAATAAATAAAAACCCAGTTTCTAAAAGTGACTAGTGAAATTGACAAATCCTTGGCAAGGATGATCCAGGAAGGAAATAAAATCATACAAACAAAACGATTTTAGAAATATAAAAATATAAGTGCAGATAAAGGCGGACTCAAGAAATTCTAAAAGAATGCTGCGTAGATGGTTGAAAATTCTAGATATAAGTATTAGTGTTCAAAAATAGATGCATTACAAAAATTGGCTAGAGGAATAGAAAAGTTTTAGAGAATAATAATTACAGAAGAAATTATGTAGTCAAAAATCTAGCCCCCAAATAGGCATGAAATTCAGAACTTTCTAAGTGATTCCTACTAAGCCTTTAAAAAGGATGCATTTTAATTTATAAACTGCATGTAGATAAACATAAAAAGGTTAGAAAACTCCAACACTAGACTAGACATGAGAATACACACAGAGGAATAAAACTGATCCAATCCAACTCATGGGCATTTAGAGCACACTCATAAGTAAACTCTTAGTAGTTAGAATGAAGCAATGTTCTATTAGAACTAAATATGTGGACTGAGTGTCACATATACATTAATTACATAAACTATTTTTTGGGAAGATCCTTTAGTGTTATCTATGTTGACATAAAAAAGAAAAAGCTCCACAATTGGATTCTAAAAATCATTTAATAAAATATAAATCTCATGGCTACTTTTCAAAAAAACTAGCAAGTATTAGAGGAAATGTCTTCTAATTGGCTCTTACAGACAGCAGCATAATGAGTGGCAAGATATTAACCAAATATCAAAAAGTGCTAGGAAAAGTTGTGGATGCCTAATACCTCAGCTATTTTCAGCACTACAGTTCCTAGTCATGACCACTAAGTCCAAGAGGAATAAGATAAGAAGAGGGAACTTTTATTAATTAAGATGATGATATTGTCAGTATAGAATCAAAGATGAGCAGGTAGTTATCAAAAAAATAATACAAATTTTCATCTGAAAACAGAATGGTCAAAAACAACTTGGCCACAATAAAAATAAGTAAAGAAACATAAATAATTTTCCTAAACAACCCTCTTCACCCATTAAAACTTTAAAAACCTTTTCTTCATAGTGGTCTAAAATAATTAGACTATAATTAGCCTAAAATAATTAGTAAAAATTAAAATAATATAGACATATTATAAAATTCCTGGGAATAGATAAACAAAGAAACACATAAAATTTACAAAAGACAATTAAAACTTTTGTGAAATGCGGATAAGCCCTAAATAAAGATAGATAGATAGATAGATAGACAGACAGACAGACAGACAGACAGACAGGCAAGCTCCTGAATGGGAAGATATCATTTCTGCTGCTTTTATAAAGTTGAAATAATCTCAGAAAAGACCAGAAAGAGTTTTCATCAGCTTGGAAATGTTGACCTAACATTATCTAAAAGAAGAAATGTGGGACTGGTCATGGTGGCGTGCGCCTGTAATCCCAGCTCTTGGAAGACTGTAAACAGGCGGATCACTATGAGTCCAATCTAGTAGTGAGACCCTGAACACCCTGTAGACCCTGTCCTAAAAATACAGAAAATAAATAAAAATAAATAAATAAATAAATAGAAGAAATGTGCAGGAAGGACCAAAAACTTCAGAGAGGGAAGCAAATGAAAGAAGACAGAGATCCTGCTGAGGGCTCTAAGCCCTCCACCTGTGCTTTTCACCACCCTGCTCCCACCAGAGACCTCTGCTAGTTGTGAAAAAATTGACAGTGACACTATAATCCGCCTAGCGTGGAATCAGTCAGCCCTCGATTGCTGGGTCTCAGCTCCTGGCACCGACAATTTACACAAGAGGTTGCACGAGGCTCGCAGCTTTCCATGGCCAGTGCCTCCAGTGCGGAAGCTCTGTGGCAGGAGGATTGAGGGGAGCAGAGCTGCCCAGTCCATGATGGCTGGGAAGCAGCAAAGGGGACCTCAGCCCAGAGGAAGGGGCCAGGGACCAGGTAGGGCACCCAGGGTCGCGCCTCCAGGACCCACACGGCACACCGAGTTGTGCCCACCAGTTCCCTGGTGAGTCTCAAGCCAGTCAACCTCAGCTATCACGGGAGCAAAAACACAGCTTCTCACTGTTAACAAACCAGACCAGAGAAGGTACGGGCTTCCTTTCTTCCCTGGGTTTCACTTACCCAGAGTGGGGTGAGGCTGGTTAGATTGGGGTGCTCTGGCTGGGTCGTGGGGAGCGGGGTTCACTGTGTGGGTACTCACTCCCTGGAGGAAGCAGAGAGAGGTTCTTGGGGTCCCAGAGGCAGGACTTTGTTCTTTCCTGTAAAGGAAAAGTCAACTGCTGTGGGGAGAACGGGCGGGGAGTCCGGAGAAGCTTGGCACTGACAGTTGGATTTGCCTAATAGAGAGTAAGGCTGGTTACCCTTCTCCAAAGTGCATGGCCTGGGTTTTGTTTATGTGTTGTTGTTGTTGTTCTTTTTAGACTGGTCTCACTTTGTAGTGCACACTGCCCTCTAACTTGCAGAGATCCTTTTGCCTCAGCTTCCCAAGTGCCAGGATTACACATGTGTGCCACCACATGTAGCTGGGCCTAGAATTTTTTAATTTTAGTTGTTTGTTTTGTATTTTATTTTTTAAATAATTTTATTGAGAAACAAATAGCAATAAGACAGTTTCAAAACCAATTGGTAGGACAGTTTCAATGATTAATACACTGCATATTGCTGTCTCAGTGGTTACTCATTATACAAGATGCAGACATGACATCCTGTCCACAAACTCGATTAGAGCAAATCTTTCTATTCATTGAATTAATGGAGCCGGGGAGATAGCTCAGTCGGATAAGCGCTTGCCTGGCAAGCGCAAGGGTCAGAGTTCAATCCCTGATACTGGAAAAAAAAAAAAAAAAGGACTTTGCTCTATTCATTGAATTAAGAGAATGTAGCTGTATATCTATCCTAAATATTTTGAATATACAGAT
>NDGM011255207.1:19988-36192 GCA_002564305.1 Octomys mimax | reverse complement strand
CTAAGCTTGTTCTAAGTAGGTGCTTTAGACCACTGAGCCATCTCACCAGCCCAAAAAATTTACTTTAAAATAGAGTCTTCCTAAATTTCTTAGGCTCAACTCAAACTTGGAATCCCCCACCTCAACTTTGCATAATTTGGGGATCACAGGTATACACCACTCTGCTGGATTTGGGGGTTAACTTTCAGCATAAATTTTGGAGGGCCACAATGAAACCACAGTGACGAGTGACCTTGTATATCTGAGTCTTAACTTCTCTTTATGGACAAGAATACAGGGCTGAGCAAATAGTTTCTTGGCAGAAAAGTGACCCCAGGGACAAGCCCAGATACCTAAGAATACACCTGGTCCTTGCTTGTGTTTTGTGGTCATTATGGGAAAACCGATAAGAGAATAAATGCAAAAACTTAAAATTGTTATTATTATTATTATTATTGTTATTGTTATTGTCATGCAGTACTGGGAATTGAACTCAGGACCTTGTGCTTGCTAGACAATTGCTTATTCTATTGAGCTATTTCCCTGGCCCCCCAAAACTTAAAATTATTAATAAAATATATTGATCTAGGTATCCTTGTAGGAAAATGGACAAAAAATTATAGACAGCTGCTATTTGTCTACACTGTTCTTTGTTAGATTTATTGCATGTGTATGTATGTTTTTTATTTGCTTATTTATTTATTTTAATTTATGTATTTGGCACAGGGTCTTACTACACAACGTGGGCTTGTAATGACCTTCCTGTTTCAGCCTTTCCAGTACTGGGAATATAGGCATGTGCCACTATGCCCAGTTTCGGTGGCTGGCACAGTTTATGTGAGGCTGGGACAGCACAGCATGCAGTATCAGGGTTTGAACCCAGTTCCTTGAGCTTGCCTGAAAAGCTGTTAGACCACTGAGTTATCTCCCTGGCCCTATTGCCATTATTTAAAATTCAGTTTGATTATTCTTTAAGTTAGTGAAATGGCAAAAAAGTAACTTTGATTTAAAAAAAAATCCCTGTCTATTGACACATTTTTCTGGGTTAATTTTGGTTTATTCTAGGGGAAACATTCTGACAGAATATGAAAATGTGTTGGGGACCGAGGAGGGGAAGTGATATTTTACCCTATTCTATGAAAATAGCCACTGTAGGTGGTACAGACATTGGCAGATTTTATCACGAGGCCACTGTTCCAAATGCAAGCTTTTCTGTCATGCTTTTTTGGTTTATTCACACAGTCAAAGGAGAAATTGGCAAATTCACTGAGCACTGAGAACTCCTGGGTGAGTGCTAAGTGTTCATGTTGCTTTTGAGTCAGATGGGTCCCTGCAATCTCATTTGAAACCCCACTGCCAAACTAAAATGGAGATTACCCTAGATATTCTGCATAATCGAGACAGCCAAGCCAAAATTGATTTAAAATTTTTCCTTTCTTGTAGAATTTGCTCCTCACTAAACCTGCAGTCATTAGAGTCCATGCTGAAGTCTATAGCTGAGCCGTACATCACCACGATGAGTAGAGGGCCACTTACCACTTTTCATTTTCAGACGCACTGTCAGAGACAATCTTTAAGTGGAGAAAAGCATGATTTCAATTAATTTCTGGAGGTTAGCTGCCTGGAATCTCATTTATTTGATACCTTGAGGTCTGAAATTGTTTTTAGTCACCAAGATCATGGAAGCTCAAGAAACCCACAACTTCATCACTGTGATTTCAATATCTTCTGACCTACACTTAGAAAGAGCTCGTTTTAGAAAACACATAGAAATTGCAAAACACACCCACACAATTTGTGGCAAGAGTGACAGTTCCAGAATACTGTTATGACCTTGAAATGTTCCATTCAAGTGTTTCGAGATAACTGTTTTGGGGGAAGCTATTATTTTCATTTGAGTTGGAGCTTACTCTTGTTGCCCTCATCATCTTAGATTGTGGGCTTAGTACTCACAACTCCCCTCTCAGGATCCTGAGTAATTGAAATAACAGGAGTCCCTCACAGTCCTAACGTAGAGAATTACTTTTTGATATAGATAACTTGATGCAGAAAACAAGAGTTCAGTTTTGTGTTTATTATGGAGAGCATTTAAAAACAAGAAAGACACATCAATGCACCTGAGTCGCATGCATTTTCCTTTGTGATCATTTACCACACTTTCTAACGTAAGGGAGCATCTAGAGAAGTGGGTGTTAAACTGGTCCTAATCAGCAAGGCTTCAGACTCCAGTTGGGTCTCACCTGCCTGCCACTGTGAGGCAGACAGAAAAGTCATTACCTCGCTGAGAAATTCACTTTTTTTTTTTTTTGAGACAGCGTCTCACTATGTCATTTAGGATAGTCTTGAATTTACTAGCCCAGGTTGGGACTGAATTTGTGGCAATCATCCTGCCTCCACCTCTTGAGTGCTAGAATTACAGGACTGCACCACCATGCCTGGCTGAGAAGTCTGCTATTGATAATAAACTTCTCTATGTTTTATTAGGGGGGAGGAATCTATGTGTTTTATTCAGTCTTTTATGCACAATGCCTGGTCCAAAGCAGCTATTTAATAACTGTAAAATTCATAAATAAGGACTTGTTAATAAACACAAGGGGGGTTTTCTAACTTAAAAAAATGGGGTCGCTCTGAGCTTAGGGGTGTAGATGAGGTGATCTACCTTCTGCTAGTCTGGGCTTCCTTTGGACCTATTTCTTCTACATGTATATTCTGTCACTTGTCCTTTAGGTGTCCTCCTGCATTTGATATATCCATGCCAACTCACTTATGTGTAATGCTGCATCTCTAGAAGTAACATGTCTCTTTTATGTCATGGATTTACTTTGGCCCCTAATCCAAAATAAAATTTAAAGGTACAGTAGATACTGTGAAAGAGAAAGAGACTGTTCAAAGGGAAGGAACAAGTGGAATGAGGGAAAGGAGAAAAGATAAAGGAACAAAATATATAGGTATGTACCCAGGATAGCTTGGGTAATTGTACCGTTGACTTCTACTGTCTATTGAAAGGTTAATGCTTAATTTTAACAGTTAATACTTAACTTTTTATCTTGGATTTAATATTTTGAGCAATTTTGCACAATTGTATCTAGTAATCTGAAAAACTGATCTGAAAACAGCAATATGCAATATCACAACCATTGTTTAATTCCTATCACTTTTTTTTAGTGAAAGTCTGTCGTATTTCTCATGTCTTTTTTTTGAACAATTTTATGTTCACTTTTAAAAATTGTTGCTATAATAACCTTCCTTTGAAAGGCCAGCTTTTTTTTTTTTTTTTTTGGCTAAAGCAGGGATTGAATTCAGGCCATTGCACTTGCCAGGCAAGTGTTTATTCTTCTGAGCTATCTCCTCGGTCCAAACTACAGTAACATTTTCCAATGGATACTCATCCCATAATGGCTAACACTTAATATCCCATAATCAAATACTCTGCCCCACCATTATTTTTTCTCAAGACCTTTAAGGGCAAAACCTTAGAGTTACTATTTATTTGTTTAACTATTATCTTTCTATTTATTTAAAATTCTCCTTTGTGTAGTCTTGGTAAAAACACTTTCTCTTTCTTTGACTTACTGCTTTTTATTTGCAAAATGCAGAGACCTCCTGCAAGTTACAATTTGAAGTGACAGAGGGTTAGAGAGGGAAAGTATGAAAATGAATCATAGCAAGCATTAAGATGTAGTATGAAAATGCACCAACATCCCTCAATGGATGTGATCGATGTGATGACAAACATGTATTAATAAAAATGAAAATGGAAACCATACAGTGGTAAGAAAAAAGTTAAATTGCACTATGAATTATTAGGGAAAGGATAGGATGTTACTCAAGGAACAATATTTCCTCAAAGAGTCAGTCTGAATGTGATAAAGTAGATATTCCCAAATTTCCATAGCCAATCAAAATTCATCAAAAAATAGCACTTTCAAAGCCACTCTCTGCTCTAACTGTAGCAATTAATGAATACAAAGACTGAGAGCTCCAGTTGTCTATCTGACTTTGAGGAATGTCTGTGCAGAAATTGCCTCTCCAACAGCTACACCATTGCAGTCCCTAAATATAAAGTCCTTTGGATCTTAGAGATGACACAGATGACTAATTCAGAAACCGTCTCTTGAGAAGGCATTGCATGAGATAGAAGAACTATATGATGTGCTTCAGAGAACTTTCACTGTCTGAGTGAAAAGCAATGGAATTACAGGATACTTTTTAAAAAAAATAACTTTATCGGTACACTTTAAAGACAAATAATGATGATATTCATATAGGGAATGTCTACTCATATGTGATGTAATTTGGTTCTTCATTTTCCCCAATCACCCTCCTCCCTTCAATCCCTCTTTCCCTTCTCATTTACAAAGCTTTGGTTCCATTTTTTATTTTTTGTTTTGTTTTGTATTTCTCTTTCCTTTTCCTTTGTCATTTGGTGAGGAAGACTGTTCTGCCTATTATCCCCTGGCCTTCAACTTGTGGCATTAACAATCATTGCTTGTCTCCAATATGAACAAGCCTTCTACTTTGTTGGCTTTACTGTCTGCCTTATCACTGAGGTGTGAACACTGGGAGCCATCTCTATTCATTTTCCTCTTCTCACCACACCAACTGCCCAGGTGCAAACTCCTAGCTTCTTCTCTAGAGAATCATACTCTATCACAGACCCATTAATGATTCATCTGTTCATGTCCCACCAAATCCCACTTGAAGTATAAGCAATCATTCTTTTCTTCCTCTTGCTCTATTAGGTTATGCTTCTAGATTAGTACGTCTAATGTGTCTTGCCCAAAACTTCCTAAAGGAAATTTATTCTTACTAGTTCCATTAAATTTCCACTTCCTTCTTCTCAAGTTAACCACTTCCATGTCACTAGACTTCCTGTAACAGACTAACTGCATAGTTTATGTATATATATTTTTCCAATATAAATATGTATTTATATATCTCTATGTCTTGTTACATGCTATTTCGTATGTGTGTAATTTTCTTTATTTTTATACTTAGTAAGTCCTTACTTTTTGTTTAAATTTTGTTATGGCTGTGAAAACTGTCTTGAGGTCTCCATGAGCAAAGGATTGCCATCCTGTGTAATATTCCAGTAATCTGTTGATTCAGCTGCTACTACTTGTGCTCTTGGCTACTACAGTGTACTATGAGGGTGGACGCAGGTTAATTCAACTTGCAAGTCCAGGAGCTGTACTTGCCAAGGATATTCTAAGTAATGAACAAGTGTTACATAATAAAGAGGAGCAGAAAGTGCAAAATAAGAAGGAATATTTGTGAAACCAAGAAGAATCCATATGGTAGCATTTAATGTAATGAAAGAATAATGTCCTGAGTTAGATTTGTGTTGCTTTTCTAGAGTGTTCATGAGTCTTGCCAGAAGCTGCATGTGGCTTATTTTTAGGCTAGTACTGGAGAATCCGTTTTTGGAAAGTTCTCTGAGCAGCTGGCAATTTTCTTGCCCAAAGCTACACTAAACTTCTCAATCTATGCTGTTATGCAAAACCTTAGCTGACTCCTCAGCAAACAGAGAATACAGCAGGTACTGGTGGCTGCATCCACGAAGGAAGCTGCATGAGAAATCAGAGATGCCGCTATGGCAAGCTGGGATGGCTGTGCCACAGTGAGGTATCACAGCCACCACCAGCACTTTGCAGAAGGGATTGGTAAGCAAAAACAAATGTTTTTTTAGAAATGAGCTAATTAAAATTCTATTGTCAAAGGGTATTTTGTAACAAGGGCAGAGATAAAGACGATTTAGAAGCAAATCTTCTTTAGCAAATAGTCAACATCTTAGCATAAGCTTAAAGATTTAAAAAAAGATAAAAACTAGCAGTCTACTTTCTTAGCTCCATTAGCTCATAGGGACTATCATCTCTTTCTGCCAAGCAAAGAGAGGTAAATGTTCAAATTTACTTTTCACCCACTATAGATCAGTGCATTTTCTTTGTATAGTGAGATCTGACTAGTTCTCTTTCTTTGTCAGTGACTCTTAACTGGAGGTGATTTGGCAATGACTCAGACATTTTAGAATGCCCAAAGATATTTTTTCATGTCATAACTATGGATGTACAGAGGTACATCTGGCACCTAGTGATTGGTAGTCAGAGCTAATGCTGTCATCCTACAATCTATAGGTCCCTTTATGGGACAAAATATTCAGCAATCACAAGTTAAAGAAGAAGTTCCTA
This sequence comes from Octomys mimax, assembly GCA_002564305.1. Classification (NCBI taxonomy): domain Eukaryota; kingdom Metazoa; phylum Chordata; class Mammalia; order Rodentia; family Octodontidae; genus Octomys; species Octomys mimax. Next base: position 30,025 of record NDGM011255207.1, on the reverse strand, counting down.
TTGGCTCACAGTTTGCAGAAGTTTCAATCTGTAGTTGGTTGGTTCCAAGTGAGGGTGGCATGGCAAAGGGGAGCTGTAGAGAATAAACACTTCATGTATAGTGAGAAGCAGAAAAAGATCAAGGGAGACAGAGAGCTACAATATAGGTACCATTCCAGGCCATGATCACAGTAACCCACCTTTTCTCACCAGGCCTGACCTCTTAACCTCACATGGAGCTCTAAGCACAATAGTGGGCTGATTCAGTGATAAGGTTCACATACCCATGATTTGGCCACCTCCCCAAAGTTCCATGTATGAGCTCATGAGGTTTTGGGGGACACATCTAGATATGAACACTAGCACAGGATATACCCCTACAAAGGATCTTCTCATCCAAATTATCAATGCACCAAGTTTGAGAACACATGTTACTGACTGTTGATCTGGAGAGATTTAGCAACTCTTTTGTGGGTTCTGATTAAAGTTAAATAAAAAGAACAAATGAAAGAACAAAAACAATTCCAAGCATATGTGTAGGTGGATAGGCAGACCTGATGGCTGGACCTGGTTAGTGGTTTCCTGGATGAAGGTTCTAGTCATACACAGAAGGACTGCATTTGACGTGGGTTTGATGAAAAGCACACTGTTAAAAAAATGTGTTGCCTCTTGGCCATGAGGCAATGTCACAACGTCACCATCAGCGAAACAGCCGCCTATCTCAGACAGAGGAATTCTCCAAGGTGAAATTTCACTCCCTGTTTTCTTCAGTCATCTGGAATCCAACCTCAAGGGGTCTGCATGTTCAAAAGCCATTCTCAAAAAATTTCAGGCCTTTTCTTCTTTGGTTTCAAGAACATGTTTTAAAGTACCATTTGGTACGGAAACTAAAAATGTATACCAACTAAATGTGACACTTGTCTGGGTAAAGCTTGTGTCCTGAGTTGCCCCAGCTCAATCGTGCACCCCACTCACCTGCTCTGAGGACAGGAGGAATCCCTACAGCTCTGGAATGTGTAACTGCCACCACAGGTTTCCTTTAAGCAGAGCCATGTGGCTATTCCATATTTCTTTTCTGAGGGCTTTAGAACATTAGTCATGCTTGGAGGCCGTTAAATATTTAGTTTCCTCATTTTTTTCCCAGCAATATCCAAAGTGCTTCTGGAGATGCAAAAATTGTGTGCAAAGAGTGAGTCTTAAGCTGGGGAAATTTTTCTTTAAAAATGCAAACTCTGAATAGACCTATGGAAATTCAGATATGCTAGTAAGAGTGAGTACACGTTGGCAGATTCCCATTAGCCAGTTTCCATTTATTTCACCAACAGCATCTATGGTTTCTTTTAAGGGGCTCAGCCATGCCCTGAGCCCTGAATCTGGCCTGGGATTCACTCTGTTCTTAGTCTATGTGGAAAATATCCATAAATCTGAACACAGCTGGCTACTGCTCATGGTAAATAACTTGCTTTCTCACGGAGCCCCTCTAGACCTTGAATGCTATCTACTTAAGTTTATGTAGTGCATAAACCTTGTGTCGAAAAAAAAAAATTAAAAAACCCTTGTGTCCATGTTTGCTACAAGTGAAGAGTTAACCTAAGATGAAATCATACATGAAAGCTTCCCATATGCGTTTTGAATAGAAGGTAATATAGGGAATATATTCATGTTGAACATTTTGAAGAATATATGTGTTTTGCAATGAGCGGTATATCCACATTCACTTAATTTATTCTAAAGTGGCTCTTATATTGCTAAGATCTGATATGGGAATGGAAAAAAGTACATATGTACTGTGACTAAAAGCCTCAAAATAATTTATATTATATTGCTGCTTGACACTTTGCTTATGCTTATGTTGAAAAAATCTCTTTGTGCCTATCAACTATGGTTTATTTGTAACACATTTTCATATATGTCAAAGTGAGATTTTGACCTAATATTCATTACCAAGTTTTCCTCCTGAGTTCATTCCCACATTCTATCTCATTCTAAAGAATTTGTCAGCTAAATAAGACTGTATAGAGAGGTCAGATAGTTTGTGGAAATGCAAAAGTATATAATAATCTCCTTTATACATGATCCAATGGCGCTAAACTGACATCACTAAAGTTGGTCATTTGGTAAATTTTAAACCATTTTTCAATTACTTATAAGAAAATACTGCAGTAAACTGAAAGGTTTTCATTCAAATATGCTATCAAAACAGTGAGGAAAATTATATTTGACCTAAATTCTAGTTCTCTCAAACTAGTCTTCCACATAAAATAACTTTAAAGATACATACAAGAATTCCTGAATATTCTCTGTGAGTTTGAAAACATGTTCATTAATGAATAGGATTTCCACTCTATGCTAGGGATTATGAGGTTGAATTCTACCGAGGCACACTTTATTAACCACAGGCATACAACAAAGCATAGATCTCTGATGGACAGCACAGAAGGTCCAGTATTTTAGGAAAAAGGAAAAGAAAAATACATACATACAGAGAGCATAGATAGATAGATAGAATCAATAACAATTATCATTTAGATTTCCTATGTGCAGAATAATAATAGGAGAAATCTCCAGTCTTTACCTGTAATGATTAGCTATTAAAATTATATTTACAAAACACAATTAATTTGAAGTATTAAAGGATTAGATTATAAACATTTTTTTTTTCTTATATAGCTTATAATTCAAGGAGCGCTTCATTAGGAAAATGTTTAAATACGAGCATCTCAACCCCAATGAAAGTTGAACCTCATGGCTTTTTGAAGTTGTCACTTTCCTGTTGCTGGGAGGAGCCTCCTGAAACACAATGAGAAGGAGGAGAGGTTTGTATCAACTCTCAATTTCAGTTCCTGCCTGTTGACCTCACAGCAGAAATGGCATGACAGAAAAGCATAGCATGGCCAAAGTCCTTCAACCTGCGGTGACCTGAAGCAGGTAAAGAAGGCCAGAGCCAAGGACATAAATATGACTTCAAGATTTGGTTCCAGTAATCCTCCCCTTCTGACAAGGCCCTACATTATGTCAGTATATTTAATTATGATTAATCGCTTGATTCTCCAGTCCCCGTAATCCAATCACCTCACCCAATCCCTGACTCCAAACACAGAATATTGGTGGACATCTAAGATCTGAACCATGTTTGTTGCTTCCTTGTTACTTCTCTCCAGAACCATTGTAAAAAGTCACTGAATCAGGGATCCTTTTCATGGCCTCTAAGATTAGGCCTCATATCTCACCTTTCAGCCAAGATTCCCAGAGACGCCTCTGAATATTCATTCTATCAAATAACTCCTGGTTCCTTTTACCCTGCAAGCCCAGCAATACTGCACAAAGCTATTCTTCACTGTCACTCATGTCACACAGTGGAGACTCTGCTGGCAGTTCAAGATAAGTGTTATCTGCAGAGAGTTGAAGACGTAAATCCTTTCTGTACCTTTTCTACTTGTTTAGCAAAAGACTGTCTGGGTGCTGGAGAAGCCAACCTCCTCCAAATGACTTACAAACTTCAGAGCCCCAGTGATGATGAGGAAGTATGGAGTATAGCACAGGGTAACCCAGGCAAAGCGACAGGGCTGAGCTCAGGGCAAGCAGGCTTTCTCTCTCAGCAGGAACAGTATGAAGTAGTGGCAGTGAGGTCCAAGTCAGGTGCTGTCAGTTCTCTCTAATGCTTCTTATTCAATATAACTATCAAGCCTTGGCTAAATCACTGAAGTTTTGAGTCCGTGGTGCTTTCATTTGTATGGGAGTGGAAATTACTTTAGAATAATTTGCATTCTATGGACATAATAATTTTATAAATAATATAGTTCACTCTCTCTTTTTTATGTATTTGGTACAGGGTCTCACTACACAGCTTGGACTCATAGGGCTCTTCCTGTTTTCAGCGTCTTCAGCACAGTTACAGGTGTGCATCCCTATACCTGGTCTCAGTGGCCTGCTCAGTGGACCCAGGGCTGTGGCCAGTGCCTCATGTGGTGTAATTTGCTTTTTCTCCACTCTCAAAAGGGTGCATTATGTCTTTTATATGAGGATATACAATGTAGGCAAATTCCTGCAAGATCCCTTTTACAGGATAAAAAGACAAGGAACATGTTGCCATTGTGACAATTACTTGTATTATCTCTGTGCAAGAGCCAGGTACAAATATGAACAATACTGGTCAGTGGTGAAACTCTCACACTCTGGAATTGGGCAGAACTCCGCTTGCCACTGCACAGGCCACTTGTCTCATTAAAACTTTATGTGCTTCACCTGCAGAAAGAGTAAAGCGAGCATCTTCCTCCTAGGGTTGCTGAATTAAGTGAGATTATGCTTGGCCCCATGCCCGGCACAGAAATATTCTCAAAGATTTGCTGCTTTTTATTTTCTGGTGTTTTGCTGCAGTAACATTTTTCTGTTACTGCCATGAGTATCACTAGATGGTGTCCACAGCATTGACAAAGAAGAGGCCTGTGCAGCTGCCCATCTGAGAAGCAGCCCAACAGCATGCCACGCTCTATAGTTTAGGACCCCTATCCAAGCAATGTTGATTTGGGGCTCATTTTCTGTTCCTAATATTCTAATTTTGTTTTCTGTTTGTAATATTCTACTTCATGTGAGTTATTTCACACCAAAGAGATACATGAATAGATTATGTCTTAACTGCAACTATTCTAGAGAATAATTCATGTCACTTCGATCTCTCTCTCTCTCCTCTCTCTCTCTCTTTCCCCTCTCTCTCCCTGTCTCTCTTTGTATTTTAGGACAAGGTCTACAGGGTCTACAGGGTCTCACTCCATAGATCGGACTTATAGTGATCAACCTGTGTTCAGCCTCCCAAGAGCTGGGATTATAGGCATGTGCCGCGATGCCCAGTCTCAATCACCAGCGCCCCTCAATCACCAGCACCCCAGGGTTGAGGCTGGCACAGCACACTGGGGATAGAACCCTGGCCACTGCCTCTGCCTAAGCAGGCGCTTCAATCTGCTCAGCTATTTGGCTAGCCCTACTTTGATTTATCTTATTCTCCTAGATCCATAAATTAAAATTTGATTTTTGCCTCCTACTTTAGATTTTATCACACAATCCATCCCAAATATAGCCTGAAAACAGGGTTATATATTATGGACAAAGATATAAAGTGGGTCTATTTATATAGATTAGATTCCTAAAGACTAAAAAAAAAAAATGCCCTTTTAGTCCTCACAAAATGTGGACCCTCTCTTACTCAGGACACTTGTGGCTGTGGCATCAATTTTTGCTTGGTTGGTTGATTTGGTTTTGGTACAGGGTCTCACTACGTAGATCAGACTTGTAGTGATCCTGCTGACTCAGCCTTCCCGGTACTGGGATTACAGCCATGTATTACCACACTGGATCTTAGTGGCTGGCTCGGTGTGCCAAGGGGTGGGGCTGAAGGGCCATGTGGTGCAGCAGGTAGAACCACTATCCCTGTGCTTAGTCCACTAAGCTATCTTGCAGGTCCTATGACATTGTTTTGAAGAAAGCTGAGAAGCAATGTATTTCCTACCTCCAACATTCCTCTATCCCTGCTTCTACTGTTGTGCTTATTGAATGCAAAATCAACCCCTAAGAGGGTGGAAATTGGCTTTTTGGATTAAAATGTCACAGATCCTAGGATAGCACGGCCCTCTACAGGAGGGGGAACCCTTAAGAGATTAGACCTGGAAGGTTGCTAGGTCTTTGTGGATGTCCTCTTGAAGAGGGCTATGGAAGCCCGGGCCCCTTCTGGTTATTGCGATCCTGAGTTGAGTGGTTTTTCTCTAGTCATGCTCCCAGCATGATGTGCTGCTCCTCCAGCCGAGATCTACAGCCAGTGAGTGTCTCATCCCAGACTGGAAGCACCAAAGTTGTGAACGAAAATAAATATTTTTTTTTATAACTTAATCATTCCATTTATTTATTAGAGTGAGGAAAAGCTTACTGTTATAGACACAACGTACAAACATACATTCATGTGATATTTGAGTTCCATCCAATTTGTTTCTGATTTCAGAAACAAAATGTCTAAAAGAGTGCAAGGGGAGAGTTAATTAAGTTAAAACAACAACAAACACCGTTACTGAGCCTGCTCAGCCTCCTGAGATTCCCCAGATGACACACACTATTCTCTTATTCAAGCGCAAAGGATGGAAACAACTTAAAGAAAAGATTATAAACTTGCTATGAACAGAATCTCCCACTCCCATTCGTAGATTAAAAGCATAAATTTCAGTACCTTAGAAAGTGATTATATTTAGAAGGAAGCTCAGTAATGTGGTAAATAAGGATACATGACATCACCCTAAAAGCGAAGCACTAGATCAGTAGGGATGGTGTCCTTAGAACAAGGGGAATCATCAAAGATATTTGTGCAGAGCAAAATTGGCCACCTAGCAAGCAGCTGTCTGCAAGCCACGGAGTGCTGCTGCGGGAGACGTCAGATCTCTCAGCACGTGGACAGTGAAGTTTTCATCTCCAGAACTAGACAAAGTAAAATTCTGTTCAATTGTACAGGCTGGAGCATTTTACAGTGGTAGTTCTAACCAAGCAATGCAAAATCAAAATCCATTTCACATATCATAAAACTCATATGACATATTGTAAGAAAGTGAATTTAAGACTGATATCCAAAAGTTTTTACTCTCCTAGTGACAAGAATTGATACAAAACTTCAAACTTCCATTGTGAAGGGCTGAGACCACAGAACCTAGAGGGACACAGAAGGACAGAGCCCTTTGCACTATGAAGATTCAGATAGCATTTAGGAGACAAGAAATAAAAGGATTCCAGGTTTCTATGTATCATCACCTTGCCCAAACTCATCAATCAGACTAAATGTTTTCTCCACTTTAGGGAAGAACTGAATAAGGTGCAGGGCGTTTGCATTTAGCCGTGTGTGTGTGTGTGTGTGTGTGTGTGATTTATTTATTTGTTTGTTTGTTTTTACAGGGGGATTGAACTCGTTACCCTGCGTTTGCCAGGCAAGTGCTTATTCTACTGAGTTATCTCCCTGGCCCTTTTTTGAATTTTAATACAGGATATACAGGGTCTTGCAACAAAGATCAGACTCTTAGTGATTCTCCTGTTTTCAGTCTCCCAAGTGCTAGGATTACAGGCGCACACCATCAAGTCCAATCTCAGAACACCTTGGAGGTGGGGCAGGTACAGCAAGCCAGGGATCAAATTCCTGGCCCCTGTATCTGCCTAAGCAGGCGCTTTAATCCACTGAGCTATCAGGCCAGCCGAATTTTGCCTTTTTTGGCTAAAAGTAAGTACTAAGTAAAAGACTAGATATGAACGTATAATTAGTTTGGTTCAAACCATGAACAAATGGGTCACTAATTATAAGCAAGATGTATTGCCCATTTGTGAGAAGTCAGGTGCTATTTTAACCTCTATGAATTTATAGATATGCTCTAATAATATTCACACTATGATAAGTATCATTATAATTCATATTTTGAACATGAGGGAACTAGGACTGAAATAAATTGAATTTCCTATGCACATTGAACTACTACATGCATAAGACTTAGTGAATCCACTTAGAAGTAATCCCTGGGCTTGTTGTGCCAGCCTTGCCACCAGGGCACGCTGAGATGGTAATTGAGACTTGGAGTGGTTGTACCTGTAATCCCAGACCTTGGGAGGCTGTAAACAGGCAGATCAGTACAAGTCCATAGTGAGACCCTGAACAACCTGTAGACCCTTCCCTAAAATACAAAACAAAGAAACAAACAAGCCAAAAAACAACAACAACAACCTAGAAGTAGAGAAATGAAGTGCGTCATTCACCCTCTCATATTTTTGAATTGGTGTAGTTTGACTTTGTCAAGATGGACCTTTCCAGGATCCAAGGGAAAAAATGAGTGAAAAGTTAACAATAATGTTAGAGAAAATCTGTAAAATCGCTGAAGTGAAAGCGTTAGTGTACGTACTAACCTAGAAATGTGAAGCTCTTCATCTCCGATAAGGAAAGAAGCTGCCATCTATATATCACCCACAGTGATTGCTTAGAATTGAGGCAGGTGATTTAATTCAATTGATGCTCATCGATGAGTGCAATGCATGTGGGGAGAATGTGGGGATAAACTAACGCGCAAATGGCCAATGGAACTGAACTACAACAACCATGCAAGTTAGGACAGTGAAGCTCTCCCAGACACCATGGTGCTCCTCGCCACTGACGTCCTTTGTCACAAGGGTAGCTTCCGAATGTCCGATGATTTGACCTGAGAGAGCAAAAAATGCCAATTTGAAATTTACATTTGTAGTGCAGTCTTGTTCATGCTCAGCATAGCCGTACTGTTATATCATAGAGGACAACCATTATTAGTCATATGTTATAATCAAGGAAACGGAAAAGAGACTCATCGGAGACAACACAGAATAAACTAGGTCTCTGATCTGAGAAGGGCTTTAAAACTTGGAGACTGTCGCAGGGCAGGCATTTGCTGGCCATTGTTGCCGGCCTTTTTTTTTTTTTTTTTTTTTTACAGTAGCTCCGCTACAGGTGCACACCTAAACAATTAGGTTTACAAAAGAGAACACACCTCTCACTGTACTTCACGTTCCAATCTAGGCAAAGGATGTTATCAAATTCAGAGATGTAAATTGAAGTAAAATAAGATGATGGATTTAGATACTTCTTTCTCAGAAAGGCAACAACATATTTTTCAAAAATGCACATCCGTGGTTTTGAACTTGGGTTGGACCATTGTGAATACAGCATGTCAACAAAAACAATTAGATGAGCAGCAACATGCATTTCAAGTAAGAGTGCTCTATATCCTTTAACTCGAAATCCAGTTTTCTAATGGGAGGTACAATGCTTGGGCAAGCACTCAACCCTCAGCCCTCGGGGCAGCTCATGACCCAGTGATATTTATACAAATATGCTGGGGCCATTGCCACAATGTATCATGTCAAGATATTTGATTCCGTTGCCCTTGCTTACGGAGAGGCTTTTAGAAAAGAACAGAGCTGGAGCTCTCTGGATTCTGCAGTTCCTGTGCTTGAGTGCGAAAGAAAGAATGTCACCCACGCTGTGGAAGAGCATTGTAATGTAAATGCGTCGCTTTTGAACTCTGAGAGTCCAGGAACTTCTCAGTTGTGTCTTTGTAAGGGGCCCTTTCCTCTCAGAGCTACATAGGAACCTAGAATGAAAGGGCAGAAGCTTCATTTAAAAAAAATTATTAATTTTAATGAGAAAAAAAGATAAAATAACAATAAAACAGTTTCAAAACAGGTTAGTAGGACAGTTACAATAATTAACACATTGCATATTGTTGTCTTCATAGTAGTTATTCAGAAGACGAGATGTAGACATGATATCTTGTTATTAGTACAACCTTTCTTCTCATTGAACTAAGAGAAAGTAGCTGTATAGCTATTCTAACTATATGTATATACATATTCATGTATATTTTCACTACAAAATGATCCTTTATATCCCCCTTTTTTGCTTTTGTCAAAGATAGGTGTTCCTTCCTGAAATATTATATTTTATTATTAATCTAGCTGTGTACCAGAAACAGAGAAATGTGGTAGGGAGACCGAATACACGAGATGCCATGTTGTACTGCTAGCATGTCTTTAATGCCAACAGCAGATTGCAGATAAATATGGTCACAATATTGGGCATTCTGAGAGAAAAATATCTGAGAATACTCTTGACGAGAGGCTTTTTGCTACTTGAATTAAGTACACACTGACATCTACTGCCTGGACCCCCAGACACATTAACACACTCAAGACTGTGCAGTTACTTCACCCGACCCACACTCACTGTTGAACATCTTCCAGAAGAGTTACTAGATAAATTCCTGAACTTTTCTGGGCTCTCCACTCTTGTTGTAGATCACTGAGGATGACACATACCAATAACATGCAGGAGATTTAGCATGATATTGTTTCTACCTTATTGCTCCCTCTTACCTGTCCTAATAGTAACCTAGTACTACTTGGCTACCATATTGAGTAATATAATTCTCTTTTATCACTGCAGAAAATAAAATCACGGGGCCGGGGAGATGGCTCAGTGGATTAAGCGCTTCCCTGGCAAGCGCAAGGGCCTGAGTTCA
>NDGM011255207.1:0-13262 GCA_002564305.1 Octomys mimax | reverse complement strand
AAGAAAGAAAGAAAGAAAGAAAGAAAGAAAGAAAGAAAGAAAAGAAAAAGAAAGAAAGAAAGAATAAAGAAGCACCCACATAGTTGAAGAAGTTTGGTATTAAGTGTATTCACTTACATATCACCACTTTTTACATTTATAATATTTGAAAGTATAGACTTATTTTCCCATTGTTTTCATTTGTAGTACAAGGGGAATAAAAAAAGATGAAGAAAGAGTTTGAGGCATTTCTTTCTATGACATCCTACAAAGATATTTCATTAGAGAGGTAGATGAAAAAGGCCGACTTCATATCAAAGCTGCCGTTTTCCCTCCGCACTTACCTCCTGTTAGCATCAGTTGTGATTTTTTTCTGTTATGTGGAATAGCCGTAGCCTGAACATCAAATGCACAGCTCCTCCAACTCCATAAACTTCACGCAAAGCTTCCTAACTCTGTAAACTCTGTAAAGCTTCCTGACTCTGGTACTCCCGCCTCCCTATGCCTTTCTCCAGGCACTAGGCTGGGACACGTAGAATTTATTCTGATAAGGCATGGTTTTCATAGTCATACCACCATTCAAGCCTGTGAGGTTCTCATAAATGGTCAACTCTTGGGTCATTTCTGAACGTTGTTTATATCAGCGGTCCATGTAGTCATGCTTTCAACTACTATTTATTGAATGAGCAGAATGCATAGCTTTCTGCGAGGTGTGGTTAATAAAGCATGAATAAGACGGGAAAATTTGAAATTTATCACGTTTCCAAGTGACCAAGGACAGCATCAACATACACAGATGGCTCCATATTTTAAGGAGGAAATAGTGCAGGGCATGGAACAGTGGTGCAGGACGTGGCTTTTCTATGGAGAGTTGTCTCAAGCCCAGAGGACCATTTTTCCTGAGTGTCCATTTTTTTCAGTGCTTGATCCCAGAAACTCATGCATGTTGGGCAAGAGCTCTACCACTGAGCTACATCTCCAGCTTCTAACATACCTTATAATGGAACTGTGACCCAGCCTATTTAGGTATCTTGGTGACGTCAGCTGTTGGTTCTATTTTGTCTCAATGAAGAAGCACTCGATTGACACAAAATTATTACCCAAATCATCATGATGTATTGAAAAAAGAATATAAATATTTTTGTAGGCTGGCTTGAAGTTTTATTCCATCATGATGTGATTGTTGGGATTGTACTTATGTACATAAATTCTATATTATTCACTTTTAAGAAGAATATAAAATTTATGCCATATCCTTAACCCCAAATATTCAGAACACTGATTTGCAGCTTATTAAAATGTCCTGTCATTTCTTTTCATAGTGTATATATCACCACAGATTTCCTTCTGCCCTGCCTGTAGCTCTGTCTTCTTTGCGATACATAATTATTTTTAAACTGTTAATTCTCAAAATTGTATCTCCAGTATGAATCTCTCATGTTAGCTGCTGGCCCGCATAAGAGTAGAGGTGTGTGGGTTTGTAAATACAAAGATGTCTCCTCCATATTTGTTCTTGGATTTCTTACAGCTATGCCAAGTATAGCATGTTCAAAGCCAAAAGATTTTTTTTTTTTATTATTGCTTAGATCTAAAATGTGGTCCTAAATTTTCCTGTGTTTGGAAGTTGGTTGGATGATGATGAGGAAATTCTTCTCTTCAGTGGATTCCTCGTAGTTGAACTTGTGCTGGCCACATAGGTGGCTGTCTGGGGCAGGACCTGGAAGGTGTGTGCTTGCCCTCGTATCCTCTACTCTCTCCCTGCTTCCTGGCTTCCATGGAGTGACCTGCCTTTCTCTGCCATCCTCTTCTGCTGCATCTTTGTCCTCGGAGCCAGACAACCCCACGCTGAGTCCTGCTGAAACCCACAAACAGCATAAACCTCTCCTATAAGTTATGGAGACAGGGCATTTTGTCCCAGCAATGAAACAGAATGAAAATAATTTACCACACATTTGATTTTTAAATGATTTTTAGTAAAGCTGATATAAGCGTTCCAGTTCTACTAGAGACATTGTAGCTCCAGGTCTTTTATAAGACCCTGGAGACCAAGTCACCAGCTTGCAGACTGTGGCAGGAACCTCACATCCAGTAGGCTGTCTCCCATCCTTGCTCCTTTAAAAGACCATATCATTCACAAAAGATCAAATCATTTTAAGATAAAAAAAATCTGTCGACTAATGCATTGGTCTTAGGTTGAATTCTGGTGAAAAATCATTTCTTTTCCAACACTTATCATAGATATAAAAATTTTGTTTTATACGTGATTTTCAGATTAGTGCCTATTCCTCCTATGAGAACGTAGGACTGCTAAAGAAAGAAAATAAGACTGCTTCGTTCACCACTCTGCTGCTCATCAAGCGAATTGCCAGCTATAGTGCGTGGCTCGATAAATACTTTTGATTGAATGAATGCCTGATAACGTCCTCACTAAATCTAGTCATCCTTGTAATTTTGAGCAGCCACATCTCAAATATTAAAAGATAATTTTAATTCAAATAGTTTTCAAATTCAGTCTCTTCTACATGGCAATAATTTAAAATTGGTTTAAAACTTTTTGTAAATCTGGGCATAGTGGTGAAAGCCTGTAGTCCCAGCTCTGGGGAAGCTAAAAACTGGAGTATCACTATAAATCTAAGCTACATTATGAGACCCTATACAAAATACATTTTAAAAAATTAAGGGTTGGTGATATAGCTCAGCAGACTAAGCACTGGCTTAGGTGAGTGGAGGGGCCAGGGTTCGATCCCTAGCACCGCATGCTGGGTCAGTCCCTCCCCCCAACCCCAGGTGCACTGAGCCAGCAATGGAGTCCAGGCATAGTGGCTCATGCCTGTAATCCCAGCACTAGGGTGGCAGAAATCAAGAGTATTGCTACAAGTCAGAGCTGCTTAGTGAGATTGTGTACAAAAAACAAAACGAAAAAGAGCCTGAAACTTTTTGTAAATAACTGATCATTAGATTAATTTCTTCTTTTCATTTATCAATATACTTTAAGTCCTGTTACTGCACAAGCACCGTGCTAAATGGAAAACATTAGAAATATAAGAAGACATTACTGTTGGCCTAGTTTGAAGTATGTTTAAATCTGTGGTGTTAACACATTATCAAACACAGACTTTCCCTAAAATAACCAGTCATCATCATAAACAGGAATATATATATATATATATATATATATATATATATGTAAAAATGCAGTGCAATATTTCTAACTATCTACAGACAAATATGAGCATTATAAAAAATTTCTATAGCCAAGAGAGCAAGAAAAAGGTCATTAAATTATTTTAATTAAAGCAATTCATTTGAGGACAAAGGGACAAATGCTATGGAATACGGAGCCCCCAGATTTCAACTCAGCTGTCAGTAGACTCTGCTTCAGAGTGAGCAGGGGCAATTCATATTCTATGCTAAAAGCAAATAACTTTAATTAAGCCTGGCTCATGGGTCCAAGCCTGGGAGACCTTTTTAATAAAAGAGATCACATGAATGAGAAAAATTTATTCACAATCTCACCGGGGCTATTTCTTCCTCCTTCTGAATTGACTTTGACGGTTCCTTCAAAATATTTGAAGATGCGAGTAGAAGAAAGAAAATCAATTCTGACCTGTAGCATGACATTTATTAAATAAAAAGTATTGATAATGTTATAGACAGTTTGTAGACAATACTAAAGATTAGGAAAAGGTAAATTAAATGTTGTCCAGTCTATAATACTTCCCTATATGTGAATCTGTTACTACTTTTCTTTCATTGCAACAATTCAACTAAACAATTCAACTCATACTGTAAGAGCCAGATACTGTTTTAGATTCTGGATCAGGGACAGAGTACAAAGGACCATAAATGTCTCAGAGTATATACTACAGTGGATAAAGTAGCTCTGCATTTTGATAAAGAACATGTTTCCATATGTTATGTTAAATTAGAATGCATAATATAGATAGCATAAATCAAATATAAATTGAGTGCGAGTCACACCCAACAGCATTTGCTGGGGTTGGTGGATATTTAAGAAAGAATATTTGTTACTTCTATGAACCTGCACCTCTGGGTGGATTGTCATCAGAAATCTCTAGATGCTGAAGAATCTCTTGTTCTATGACGCTTTATGCTTGAATTGATCTATTCATCTTTCCGCTCTCATTGTCACATCTATTTCTGAGATCAAATTTGTTGCTGGAGACACAATCTGCTGTTGCTTTTGGACAATGAAGCTTCAATGTTCAAAACTTTGTTTCCCCGAAACACTATTCTCAATAACTAGTTTCAGAAACAGCAGGAGAAACAGGACCATAATGCTGAAAGTAAATTTTCACTCAATATAAAAATTAAACTATAATGTTCTTTGTGTTCATAATTAAAACATAGAGAGATATGCAGATCTCTGTACCGATGTTGTATTTTTGTTATGTGATGCGTCTTGTCATATACAGTTCAAAGATATATGTGCATGTCCAATAAAAATACCTGAAAAGCAACAAACACACATACACAATTCTTTTATACCTGTCATGATTGTATACAATGGAAAAGTATTGGGCTCGAAGATAGGGAATCTAGGGTCAAATCTTTAATATACTGGTGAAAAGATGTGTTTTACATGCATGATTTTCTCCTCTGTCCAAAGTAAGACATGTTTCCTGTATTTGTGAAAAGACCAAAATACTTTGAAAACTTTCCTCAAAACATTCTGAAGTTAATTAACTTTTAATGATGTTTCAGTATGTATAATGAAAGTAATTTTAAATATCATAATCAGCTAAGAAGTTTTAGTGACTACCTCTAACTCTCACAAAGGAAGACACTAAGACATTAGGACTGTCATCTGAGAGTGGAGTAGTATTCAATGATCGTTTAAAAAGAAGAAGAAGAAGAAATAATTTCCTGAGAAACTCAAACTTTGTTTTTGTTTATTTTTTAAGATATGCAAGTTTGCTGAGATAAGATGAAATCTGTAATAAAATATCTGGTTAAAATGTATGCTGTGGTATATCTTTTAAGTTGAAAAAAGAAAAATGGATTTGATCTTTTGCTCATCATCACCTATGTCAAAACTTGAGGAAGCATAAATTAAAATTTTCATATGTCAACATTAAACCCATAAAATTGTGTTAACAGCTGGCATAGCTGTCTTAAATCTTTAGTCTGCTGGATAAATATGTATTTAAGAATACAGTGTGTGTGTGGCCTTCACAGAGTCATACTTCTAAATGTTACAGTAGTTCCAACATACTTTCAATTAAATAAAAATTAAAGCTCAGAAAATGTCATAAAAGGGTAACCTAATATTTGATCACTAATATGCTTATGCAAAAGTACATTTACAACTGTGCATTCAGAAGTAATCTGATCCCCTTTCTAAGATGCATAAAGCCATGGTTTAAGATAATGTTTTGAGTAAACTTTAGGGTGGAATTTCTAGGCAGTCTATGCTTTGCAGATAAATCTCTGCTGATTATGAGTCCAGTAAAGTACTGAAATGCTTGGAGTTTTTCGCTCAGTAACCAACACACAATGAGTGAGCCTCATTCTTGTTTAAAATCGAGAGGGATTATCTAATCTAAGTTATAAGAGACTTTCAATGAATTCAATAATCTCTTCCAACTGGATCAGAACTACCTGTGTGTTCACCTGTGTTAAATACAGAGGTATTCAGGTCTTCATTAGACATGAAGTGTTGATAACTCATTGTTCTACTTAAAGTGTAACAGTCTGGTCTCTTCTACTTAAGTACATTGAGTGGTTTCCCTTCTGAGGAATGTGCAGAAGGGATTGGTGTTCTCCTTTCTTTCTCAAACATCCTCCTGTAGATAGCTATTCGGTTATCCCACATTCTTTGTTCATTAAGTACAGTTTAATACTCGACTTCTTTTTTCCCATTTATCGTAACTCTTCTCAGCCAAGACTTTCATCATTGTAAATGAGAAACTTTCCACATGTGCCATTTCCTATACATTTATTTCCAAGTGACAGAGTGTCATATCTAGGTATAAAACAAACCACTCCGCTGGATGCTATCATAAAGAGGAAAAAAAAATATGCTCTGAGGAAAGCTTTGCCTTTTAAAATGGAACAAAAAAACAAATACCAACATCATATATCGCTGCCGATGTGTGCCATAAAAAATACATACAAGTAATCCTTTCTGGGAAGATCCGCCCTTTGTTTTTTTTAATTAATTTTCTATAATCCTCTTGTACTTTATCACTAGAGTTTTACTTTAGAGTTGAGAAATCAAATGAAAACACTAAGTGTTTAATTAGATATTACAATAGTAATGGATATCACTCTTAAAGGCAAAATTACATTTCATTTTTCCAAAGTCCTTTTAATATTTTCAAATTTATTTTATATATGAATTAAATGTTATTTAATATGTTAAATCTTGCTTATATATG
The DNA here is from genome assembly GCA_002564305.1 of Octomys mimax. Classification (NCBI taxonomy): domain Eukaryota; kingdom Metazoa; phylum Chordata; class Mammalia; order Rodentia; family Octodontidae; genus Octomys; species Octomys mimax. The sequence goes on along the minus strand of NDGM011255207.1, from coordinate 6,882 downwards.
AATGCATATATACAATTCATCTGATAGCTACATTCTTACAGGGTTCAATTTGATAGCTCAATATATGTGTACATTGAGTTCAGACAGACATCATTTCTTTGTGTTGGAAATATGCAACGCTCATTCTTCTATTAGTTTTGCTGAAATTTTCAATCTCTGTCAAACATATTTATCTTACAAAAATAAGTGTCATAAGCTATATATAATCTCAAAGCACATCACTGTATATCTGAATCTTTACTAGTTTCTATGCAGAGGCCCAGAGTGATGACAGGAACTCTTGGTTGCAAAATTCTTGTTTGTTTACTATAGCAAACAATGAGGATGTGTTTTCTTAATTTGAAAGAATCTCATTTTTATGGTTACACAGAGAGCGACCATCATTTCTTCAATAGAAAGGCATTTTTATTAAAATGAACTTATATCATGCTTTGCCCCTCATGAAACCACAACTGTGATACCCAATTTGAATCACTGTGATACCTAAACATCACAAAAATATTTGATACTTTATCTCACTTGCAAAACAATAGGCCATAAAAATAGGACTTATATGTTGACTTAAGAATTTGAACTCTGATTCAGTGGAGCTAATGGTTTAGAATTACTTTTTCCTCATGCAGCATCGGAGCTATCTTTTTAGGCTGATCAGATTAGTTAATACTTAAAATCACAGTTGAATTTTTCACCTCTTCCCAACTTTAGGTACTGTTTTAAAAGACGAAGACCTTGTGGGAGTCCCAATTAGAGTAATTATAGTTTGATTGACTTACTTTGGCATTGAAATTCTTAGAGCAGGTTATTCCTTTATAAAGAGAAAAATTCCCTGTCCTATGTCTATCACGTTTAGGATTTTCACTCATTTCATGGAGGATAAGTGTGGTATCTGACAGGATAGAATAATTAAAATCTGTGCCACTGAAACTTGATGCATGAATGTCTGGCTATACATCAGTAAGGAAAAAATGAGAAAGGGAGAAAAAAGAAGGTGTAAGAAAAAATAGATACACTGAACTGTGCAGCATAGATTTAGATTTGAGAATGGTTTCTTCCTTCTCTTCTTTCCTGAGTAGACTGAAAACATTGTTGAGAAAGTAAAAAGAAAGTCAAGTTTAAAATTTCTCATGGAAACAGAAGGGAAGGTTGGAACTGTGAAGTCAGGAATAGCTAAGATGTGGCCTCAGATACCTCAAGAGCTGGTCATCTTTCCTTTCAAGACAACTGCCCCAGCATTGTCTTCTGTGCTACAATCATTATGCCATCAACACAGCAGCTATTGAAGTAAGAACTTCCAAATAATATTCATGTGTTGACTTTATATTGTTATTATAATAATGGAATGAGATAATGAATCTCAGATTTCAAATCCGTTGTACAGTGATGGTCTCTTTAACACAAATGTCTGTGTCTGAATCACAGTATACACTCTTTCTGTGCTCAAATTTCTCATCTTTATTGCTGTTTAATCTCGGGTCGCCTAACTTCTACCTCTTCAAACAATCCCCATAAATGCAATTTTTTGGCCTATGTATTCATCATTATGACTCAGCACATAAACAATGTGGATATATAGGAGATGTCTACAATTTTAGTTGAATTCTTTTTTTCTTCCCTTTTTTACTAGTACATTTGAAACAGATATTAAATATATTCAACATGGGGCACTGATATAGCAATTACTTCAGGCTCAGAGTGTACAAAATTTCTAATCTGAGAAAGTATCTTTAGAAAAATTCTGGAAAAATTATTTTATTTTATTATTTATTTGTTTATTTTTACTGAACCAAAGAACAAGACATAGTCCTGAAATCCAGGTTCCAGGGAAATGGACGGAATAGGCAATTTTTAAAATATGTCCTTTCCATGCTTTTTTTCACTTATTTTCCCAAACTTTTAGTTAAACAATATGCATATATGCGTATATGTGCCAGTGTGTATATACATTTGTTCAAATGAACACAAACATATTCATTTCATTCCCCATTAGTGATATTCTTATTAATGCACTATATGTCATGGAATTTTCCAAGATTCAATTTATGAATCGTACAAACACTTAAAACTTGCAGTATAAATGCCTTTCACTTAATTATTTTAAATCATTCTGCTACTTTTATGTAACATAATAAATGCCGACTTTATTTGCTTCTGGGGAAAAAGTTAAATTTTGCACGCATTCGTAAGTAACTAAAGAACAAAGTAATTAACACTTTTCAGTGCTTTCTGATAAGTACAGCCATAACATAGTAATTAAGTCCTCACAATCCACATAGAAGATACAGGAAATTATAGTCTTTAAAGTCTGTATTAAAATTTGGAAACCTGTTTTAGGTGAGTGTAGAATATGCTTGTATATATTAGGTAAGGTGGCGAAAGTTCAATTTAGTTTAAAGTTTTAATTAGACAACCTACAATCATGTACTTCTGAATGACAGCTGAAAAAGTAAAACTTTGAGCTGAATGAGTTTTACTGATAAAGCATCATGACATTCCTAATTAAATGTGGACTGAAGGACAAAATAATTTAATGTACATAAACATTCTGATTTATCAGCCACCACACTTCTATTGTAAAATACACGATCAAGAATAAGGTTTTACAAGTGAGTATATAATTTTCATATAGTTAGAAAGCTACAGATGTTTAGTCTTATTCAAAAAATTGTCCTCAGGATTTTTTGTGCTGCTCAGTTACTATAATTTGTTGTAACATCAAATCAAAATATTAAATATGGGGCCAGAGAGATAGCTCAACAGACTAAGCACCTGCTTAGGAAAGCACAGGGATCAATCCCCAACACCACATGCCACACTGAACCGACCTTGGGTGTGCTGAGCTGGCCAATGAGTCCTGGCATTGTGATGCACCCCTGTAATCTCAGTGCTATAAAAGGAGGCTGAAAATAGGAGGAACACTAGGAGTCTAAATTGCATAGTGAGACCCTGAACAAAATACTAGAAAGAAAGAAAGAAAGAAAGAAAGAAAGAAAGAAAGAAAGAAAGACTTAGCAGATAAATAATGTACTAACAATAAAATAACAATTAAATAATTCATTCTGAATGTAGTTATAAGAGATTACAAGATTAATCTGACATTCTTGATTTTCTCACTCATAATTTCTATTGATGGAGCGATTCAAATATTAGAAACTAAATTTTCTTTTATGTCTCTGCATTAGATTGTTCCACTCATGGATAAAGTATTAAAAGAGACATAATAGATCTAAGTTGTAACATAACAAACATGTTTATATGATAAAATTAGGACTTGAAATATACTTTTCAGAAAATGAATCAAGGCTGGTGATGTAACTTTAATCATAATATTATACTCAATACATAAAAATTTTCTTCTTTGTTCTTATCAGGTTTGTTTTGTCAATTTTAATCCTATGACAAAATACTGGAAATATCTCCTGTTATCAAATGCGTGTAATATGGGTTTCTTCGGTTCATGAGTCTACTGATTGAATCAGAGCTTTCATGATTCAATCCAAAAGCCTAAACCTTAAACATAATATATTATTTTGGAGGTATTTTCATCTTTAAAAAAATCTGTTATTTATGTATTTGCTACAGGGTCTCACTACGAAGTTCAGACTCGTGGTGATCCCTCTGTGTCAGGCTCCCCAACTCTGGGATTGCACATGCGTGGCACAATGCCTAATTTCACTGGTTGGCACAGCATTCCTGGGGTCTGGGGATCCACATAGCATGTGGTACTGGGAATTCAACCCATGTCCTTGCGCTTGCCAGACAGGCATTTAGACCACTGAGCTATGTTCACATCCCCAGCATTTTCAATCTCAACCACAACAAAACTATTTGGGATTCTCAGCACATGGATTATATTGCCTTGGACACTGGGAAAATCTCTCTGTACCTGAGTTTCCTCACCTGCATGCTGTAAATATTGATAGAATTGGAGTTGTGAAGAGCAAAGAACACTTTCAAAAAAAAGTGAAATGCCTAGGCTAGTGAGATAGCTCAATGGATTAAGCACCTGCTTAGGCAAGCGCAGGAACTGGGGCTTGATCCCCAGTACCAAGCGCTGGCCCTGCCCCGAGGGTGTGCTGAGCCGGTGATGGTGACACATGCCTGTAATCCCAGATGCTGGGCAGGCTGAAAACAGGAGGATCACTACAAATCTGGACTGTGCAGTGAGATCCTGTACCCCAAAAAGTGAAATTTCACTAAATCATGCATAATCTTTTCATATTACTTGCTATTGTTATGCATGACACTCATCACAGCAAATTCAGTGGGTAATACAGTATTTATTTAATCACAAACAAAAAACTCAGAGAACTGTGTACTGAGGCATTATAATTAGCTACAGGCAATAAAGCCTAGCTTCAGTTTGTGTCTTACATTTCTCTCATTGCTGGGACAAAATATCTGACACTCAAAGTTAAAGAAGGAAAGGTTTATTTACCTCACAGATAGTGGAGGTTTCAGTCCATACTCTGCTGGCTCCAAGGTAGACTGGCACATGGCAGAGGCCAGCAGTTCACACAGTGGAAAACAGCAAAGAGAAAAAGGGAGGAGCCACAGCTGCAACTTCTAGCAAACCTCTCTCCCTTCTTCCCACGCTGACTGTGAAGACTGGAGCTCCTCTGAGGAAATGGAACATTCCATCCTTCCTCCATTTTTTTTTTTTTTTTTTTTTTTTTTTTTGTGGTGCCGGGGATTGAACTCAGGACCCTGAGCTTGCCAGGCAAGCACTTATTCTACTGAGCTATCATCCCAGCCCTCCATTATTTTTTTTATATCTTTTAACTACTGAGTCATTCTATGGTGGAGCCTCCATGCCGTAGGAAGGGGCCTCGCCATTCTAGGGTGTGGGATTGCTGAGCCAATTTAGTTAAGTTTTAACTTCAAGTTGAGACAATGGGTCAATCACTACATTATGTGTACAGAAAGAAATGAAAATAAGATATTTTTCCAGATTCACTATTTAGAACTTGATATTGTAAATGCATTCTAATCTTTAGAAATATTATTATATTTAAGGTATAAGATATACATATATATGATATTAATAAGAGCACATATTTTTATGTATATATGCTTATATAAATACATATGGACAAGCACAAATGTATCATGACCTTTTCAAGACTTGTGTCTGGATGACTGGTTGAGTTCTACTCTCCTTTTTCCCAATTAAAGAAGGAAAGAAATTCCCCAAAGGGTTTGGCTGGGGGCACAAACACATTTTCTCAAAAATAATTTCTACCAATCCATATATATAGAATATTGAAAAGGTCAATGTAATACAACATGAAATCTAATTCTTTGCAAGCATGAAACATTAAAATTTGGATGCATCAATTAAGTTTGTAAGAGAACATAACACAAATTGAACCTATAATTGGGACAATGATAGTAATGAGAACAGGAAATGAAATGAATTTAATGACACTATAGGTCACTTTTAATTTCAACATTTGTGAACTTCCTTGCTGTTTCAATATGCATAATCATGACACACAGATACACACTAGTTGTTTTAAGTATGAAAATATACTTTGAAAATATGAACCTACAGCATAATATAAATATTAACAAAGCTCTATGATTTAATTGTGCTAAATAATATTCACAGAAGTTTCCTATTTGCCTGTAGTAGCAATTCTCAACCCAAGTAGGGCAAGTGTTTTGAAAGTTTTCAAATTACAAGCAGCCAAAGTTTATCTAGAATTGTTGAAATCAGAGCTATAAAACTACCTATGGGCTATGTCTCCGTTGCTGCTCTCTCATTGGTGGGACAAATACCAAACACTCAAAATTAAGGAAGGAAGGGTTTATTTAGCTCACAGTTAGTGGAAGTTTCAGTCTATAACTGGCTGGCTCTAAGGGAGAGTGACACATGGCACAGAGCAGCTGTTCATGGCAGCAGCAAAGAGCAAGACTGTGGCAGCAGCTCAGGCAACTAGCTGGCCTCTCTCCCCTCCTTACATTGCAAGGCAAATTACCCACCCCAGGGCCAGGGTGTAGTATTCACACCTGCAATCTCAGCATTTGGATTAAAATCAATCACAGAATTCAGAAGCCACCCCATGACTGCATGAGGCTTCTGGGGGACAACTAGAAACAAACCAAAACAGTAAGCCACTGGAGAAAGAATAAAGTTGAGAGCAACCCCAAAAGCTATCATAACATAAACAAGACTAGAACTCTGCTCTCTGGTGCACCACCTTAGGACTCCTTCCTGTGTCATCCAAAATATTTATTAACTCCACACTGTGTGAAAATAGTGACTCTATCTTCTTCCTATTCATTGAATGAATAAGACTTCTGTCATTTATCCAGAGAAAAGAAGTCAAGAAAAACTCATCAAGGGTGTGCAAGTCTCCTTTGTTCTCTTTTTCTTTTTCTAAATTTTATTTCAAAGAGTAAAAACAAGCAAAAACAAATACAAAAAAGGGCAGAAACAGGGTAACTGTACAACAATACATATGTCACCTATTTTCAAAACAGGAATAGCTAATTACTAATTATTTTTATTGCCAAATCTGTTGTTCAGATTAACAGATATAGTTATGTAAGATTGGGTAAAAATGGAATATTGGTGCTTTCTTTTAAGAAATTTTAATTTTTTTCTTTTTTTGTTTTACTTTATTTTAAATAGAATATAGTAATTGATAAGACGAAGAATGGTATACATTTAGAAGACCTAGATGAGCGGTATTCAACCTGAGGTTTTGTATTACACATTACTGTCTTTGATGTAGTTGCTCAGATCAAAGATGTCAGCATACAGAGTTATTCAAGGTGAAGATTCTAAACATTAACTGGTATTTTCAAAAAAACTGATGGAAATTATGGGAACAATCATCTCAACCATCATATATATATATATATATATATATATATATA
>NDGM011255203.1:26850-39392 GCA_002564305.1 Octomys mimax | reverse complement strand
TCACTTAGGTGGATGTGGGGTGGGACAAAACTATGGTCAACCAATGAGATGACAAGCACCTTGGTCAGGTAAAGTTGATTAAGCCCAGGACCAAATAGGGAAGGGAGTCACATAGCAAGTGGGCAGGAATGCAAAACAGGACTTTATCAGGTAGCCATCAGATAAGGACTCTTCCTGGCTTTCTCAGGGTGATGATCAATCCTGGATGCTGATCTTAGGGAGGTCAGCATTTGTTTGGTCTTGAGGTCTGGCTCACAGCAGGAGCATCCATCCCTCCCACAGTTGTAAGGTATCTTGTCTTCTGTGCTGTCTCCTTTGATGGCCTGACCCTGTCTGCCTATAATATTTATATCTAATTTGGCTGCCTGCAGCAACTTCACAGGAGGACGTGCAGGCTTTCCCTCCCGGGACGGCAGCGCCTAACTCAGGAGGCACGGGGTGTGCAGGGAATCTTCCTAGCCACATGCCTCCTTGTGAATTTGCCTCTGCCCCTGGCTCTGCATGGCTAGTAGAGGAAAAATGCCAGAACTGCCAGTCGTTTCTGCAGAGTAAGTCAGACACTGGACATGCTCAGTGAGAAGTCTGCTTCCCTGGTCAGCGTGGTAGAGCAGTATTTCCTTCTAATGATGCTGCCAGAGTTGGGGTTGCTCCTTGGGGCACTCGGGGTCGCTGTGCCCAGGACATTTTGTTCTGAGCTCTGAACAGAGAAGCTGGCATTCACACACTGGGTGTCGTCTCACTGTCACATCGTCACCTGTCCTTGGTGCAATCTGAGATGGTCTTTCAAGGCAGAATTTCCTCTTCCGAGAGGTCAATCAGGCAGCCTGGAGCAGCACAGCCTGGCCTGGCTTGAGTCTGTGCCACAGCCCCCTGCTGGGGTCCATGCTGGCTGCTGCCAGCTGTGGTCCAGGCCTGGAGGGAAGGAATTGTGTCTCGAAAATGGGGCTGAATGTTCCATATTTAGGAATTAATAAATGTAGGGGCTCTTTAAAACTGTGAGCAGAGAGGCAGCTGATGTCACTGGAGCTGAGCCTCTTCACGTGGTTGCTGGCTCCCAAAGCTTAGTGTGCATGCCCATGTCACACTGGGACTCATGAACAGGTCACCACCAGAAACCCTCGTGTGGTTTCTGTCCCCTGGGGAAAGCTACAGAGCCTGTGAACCACGCCGCCCTTGCTGTGCCAGCTGTGCAGAGCACCCATCTCTCAGGCTGCAGGACTTGTAACCCAATCCAGGTGGGGACGCACACTGGACTTCTGCACTACCACACTCTGGCCCGAGGTCCCTGTCTCCTTGCAGGAAGGAACGAGGTCCCTAAGTGTGGTTGGGCCTGTGGGTGACACATTGACTCCAGCCCAGAGGCCCCCGTCTCCTTGGCAGGAAGGGCCTTGGAGAGAACACGGGGGATGGTTTAGGAAGTCATCTATTTGTTTTCTAGAACAAGCATAATCCCTAAGACAGTGGCATTGATGCTATTTGTGCCAGCCAGAAGCTGTGTAGAAATTATAAAAGTAGCTAGTATGTATATTCCACTTTAAAATCACCCAGCCAAGGGCCGGGGAGATAGCTCAGTGGCCTAAGTGCCAGCCTGGCAAGCGCAAGGTCCTAAATTCAATCCCCAGTACAAAAAAAGTAAAAGAAAGTTTTTAAAATGAATAAACAAAATCACCCAGCCATAATCTATAATTCTAAATGAGACAAAAACAAGTGATGCCAGCCTACAGCCTCAGCCCTGGGCAGGCCCTCTGACATGCCTGACACCTGACGCCCACAGCCTCTGTCTTGGAACCAGCTTGTCACCCTGCCGTGTGTCCTGTGCGTGTTGTGGAGGCTCGTGCCCAGCATTGCAGTCCTGTTGCTGTTTACATCTCAATTTAAACCTATGCGCCAACTTTGCTGCATTCCTGACCCCTTCTAGTGTGCCACTTGGGTCCCGCCAGATGCACAGTGGCTCCACTGCTCACCACTGCGTGGGACCCCAGGAAGCCCTGGGCAGGGGCGCACCTTTGGTAGTGGACTGGATGTGTAGATGTTAGGACATATTCATGGAAATAAATACGGTTTGCCTAATATCATAGTACCCTAAATTTGCCAGATTAAGCCTGCATTGTGTCTTCTCACTTACGCTATGTAGCGCTGAAGGCATACTGATATCTTAGCAATAAATAAAGCTCTAAAGTGGATTTTTGTGGTATCTTAGGCCTTGGTAACTGGTGAACTAGGCTTATAAGTCCTGGCCTGGATGAAGCGGTCCATGAGTGCACACAGCCCACACAGGGCAGCCCTCACATCTCCTGAGGCTGTGGACAGTCCTTCCCGTGGTCCTGTGGCCTGTCCATCATGGCCATTGGTGGCAGTGTTGCTAGGACAGCAGGCATCTCCCAGCTCCTCCCTTCCCCATCCATCCTGCCCTCCCTGGCTGTCACTGCCACTGCCTCGCCAGGCCCTGCCAGGCCCTTTGTGACCTGCTTTGGCTTAAGAACAGTTTAGAGACCAGCATGACCTCTTCTTGTGCTTGGGGTCACCAGGTTCCTGTCCTGGGTCCTTAGTCTATGGGCTTCTGCTCACTCTGGAGTGTCCCCCGTGGCCCATCCATCCATACCCCTTCACTGTCCTGCCACTCTCTCTTGTGCAATCAGAGGTGTCTCAGGTGTCTGGGAGTCAGCCTTCCCCACCAGCCATGTCCTCACATCATGGCACAGAGTGCGACCCTCACTACACATGGCATCTCAGTGCCCGCTGGGTGAACGTGTGAGGGGACGTGTGTGTGTGTGTGTGTGTGTGTGTGTGTGTGTGTGTGAATAACTGTGGAGGGCACTGTGTGGCTGGGACCATTGGCAGTGCCCGGCCAGCCAGCAGCCATGGTGTCAGAGAGACACCTTCGATTACTGCCCGAGAGGAGCAGAGGTGGCCGTGGGGCAGAGGTCTGGTTTGCAGACTTGAGCTGCCGTCTTCTGAGCTCTGAGGGGCCACACCCTCCTGCTGTCACCGGGCCCGGGCATAGTTCACAGCTGTGTGTGGTCGGTGATCCTGGCTGCCGGCACCCATCAGGAACCTCTGCGGTGAGTGGAGAGCCGTGTCTGGCTAGCACGCGTGGTGTGACCAGAGCCTGGCTCTGGCCTCTGCCACCTCTGTCACCAGGTTTGGGGCAGTGACCTGCTCTCTTTTCCCTGCCCACTTCCTCTTCGGGGGAGGTGACACAGATCTATGCAGGAAACAGCCGAAGCCAGCTTCGAGTAGGGAGCTTGACGCACAGTGGATGGGAGCAGCTGGCGTGGTGCCGCGTCTCTTCAGAAAGCGAAGCCGCGCAAGTCAAAATGGAAATTCAGATGAAGAGCTTGCAAGCAGGGAGTAACGGAAGCTAAACTGTGTTCAGCAGGAGTACCAGGAGCCTCCTGAGGCCCGGCCGGGGCAGCGTCATCACCGAGCAAGTTCTTGTCTCAAAATAAGAAATAAAAACAACCCCAGGTGCAGCACAGTCCTCAGCCCTGCAAAAAACAAGTGTTATCTGTGTTCTTGACGGGCTGGTGTCCTCAGGGCGAGATTCTGGGGAGCCGTCTGGGGCCTGGGGTGCCAGCAGGGCAGCTGGGCAGTCCGAGGTGGGTCAGGGTGTGATAGGGAGTGTGTGCGTGCGTTCCCGTGGGGTGGACAGAGCTGCCGCTGGCTGCAAGATTGCAGCTGTAATGTGGCTCAGGTCGGTCACACTGTGGGGCACTAACAAGTGTACACAGCGTGTCAGCACTTCCAGAGCTCCGGTGTCCCCATTTTTAGTATTTGCTATACTACTTCCTCTGTAGTGGCCTGAGGTGACCCTGTAGCACCATCGTCTTCCCAGCAGCGAGTAAGCAGCTCAGCTTTCTTCCACGGGCTCCCACGCTGCGCTGTGCCCTGGGGCCAGCATTGCCATGGACCGAACCCTGCAAAGCACGAGCCAAAGTCAGGCCCTCCTCCTGCTGCATATTGTGGTGTCAGCCAAGGTGTCCCGGCAGCACCCACCCGCCCATGGCCATTCTGCCAGGTGGACTGCAAGGAGCGGCTGCGTCCTGACCAGGCGCTGGGGCTGGTCTGTCTCAGTGGTCAGCAGGTCACGCAAAAGTGGAGGCAACGCGCTCGGCAGGGAGATGCAGCCCGTTGTCGGCTGTGCTCCTCTCACCAGGGTAGGAAGAGAAAACTGCTTTTGAACCAATTAGTGGGTGGATGACATTTCTCTTCCCTCTACAAGAGGACAGAAAGCTTAAAATATTAAAGAAAAAACTTGTTACATAACAAGAGCTGCTTGAAAAAAGGTCCTGCGGGAGGGTTGATCTTTGCTTCCTTGTTCTTTTTGAAAATGTGAGTTATTAAAAGTCGCATGTGGTCTGAACACTACAGATGGATGCACAGAGAGGGGACATGTTTCTCGAGTCTCCCAATAATTTTAAAAAGAAGGAATATACTTGCTTTGCTTGTGTGTCGCTGTGGTGCAGAGGCTGCGTCAGCACACAGGACTGCGCACCCGGCAGCCTCCCGGGTGCTCTCGACTGAGCAGTAGAGAGTCACCAGGCAGCAGCGTGCTCCCTGCGAACTCCACGTCCCTCCACACCATGTGCTTGCTCTCCGTACACTGCAGACACCATAAAGAAACCAGGTCAGAGGCTGGTCCTTGTCACTGCAGCCCTGAGGATTGTCCGTAACCACTTTGCTGCTCGCCGCTTCTCTTTTGTCCCCTCCACATTAGTTGATGTGGAGGGAGATGCAGGCTGGGCATCGGCTGGATGACAGTGCTGCCCAGCAGAGTGTCCGAGGCACAGGGTGGCCATAGAGGCATTTCCACTGTCAAAGAGCCTGTCGTCAAAGGTGACTCACAAGGAAGGCACCCGGAAGTGAAGCTATCTTGCTCTTACTTCAGCGTGCAGATATTCAGGTGCATGTGCTCTGGGCGGGAAACTGAACCAGGGGCGAGCGCAGCACCAGCCGCTGCTGCACAGCAGAGCCCAGAGCACATGCATGCCCACCCGTGAGCCCCCAGATGGAGGCCGAGCTCCCGTGTGCGCACGAGGGCATCTGGAAGGGCACGTTGGCGCGCAGCGATTTCACTCGTTCTCACCACTACCTTGCGCAACAGCAGAGCAGAATTAATGGTAGAAGGCTACGAAAGCTATAGAGAAATGACACAAGGGAAACATAGGTCTTTGAGAAGATAACCAAAATGGTCAAATTTTTAGTTAGCTGGAGAGGAAATGACACAACTCACATCACTAAGATCCAGAATGAGAAAAGAGACGTTACCACCAAACTTATAGAAAGAACAAGCTCATGCACAAGGTCATATCCATAGTGTTTGAAGGCCTCTTAAAACTCAACAACGAGAATCCTCCTTGGGCAGTGGAGCAAGGCTTGAGTAGGCATTTCTCCAGCGAAGACTTCCAAATGGCCAAGCACAAAGCCAGAGAATCAAAGTCATCAACTGTTGGATAAATCCCATCAGACCACAGTGGGAGACCCCTGCATGCTGCGAGCGAGATGTTAGAAAAAGAAACTGGTAAGAATGAGTGCTGAAAATAGAGAGGAACGAAACATATGCGTCCTGCTGGTGGGAATGCAGATTTGTTTAGCTGCTGTAGAGACCACCTTAAATTAGGGCTATAGAAAGAAAAAAAAATGTAAATGTCAAATTGTTCTATTACCCAGCAGTCCCACTCCTGGGTATCTACAAGGAATTGAAAGCAGGTACTGTGTTAGTTACTTTCCGATGGTTTGCACAAAATACGTGCCACCCACAATTTAAAGGAAGAAAGGTTTATTAGCTCAGCTTGTAGATGTTGCAGTCCATAGTTGACTGGCCCCATGGCAGGGCAGCATGGTGGAGGAGTTTACAGAGGAGCAGAGAAACAGCCCGTGGCCGAGCCAGCCTGAAGCAGCAAGAGGATCCAGGGACAGGAGGGTTGCACAGCCACCAGGCCACACCCTCGCCCCCTTCCCACCAGGCTTCCTTCCCAGCGTCACACCCAGATGTAAACCCCATCTGTGGACTCACACAGCACCTCATCAGTACCCACGACCCAGCTCACGCAGCCATGACCCAGGCATGCCCAAAGCCCCACCTGTGAGCATGAGGCTTTGGGGAACACCTAGCAATAATAGGAGCCTAAACAATCACTGAACATGCATGTGGATAATGACCCTGTTCACAGCGGCCCAAAGGTGAAGCAGCCCGACGGCCATGAGCAGATGTGCGGCAAACAGTGCGGTGCTCCGCAGACTTACAGTGGAACGCTACCCAGCCTCACCGGGATGAAGTCATGATGCGTGCTATAGTTGGAAGCCTCAAAATCATAGCGCGTGAAAGACACTGGGCGCAAGAAGTCACCCAGTGTGTGGTACCACGTAGTCGAATATCCAGGTTGGTACAGCCCACAGCACACAGCCTGTGGAGGGCAGAGGGAGCTGGGAGCAGCTCTGGACCCAGGAGCTGTGCTGCTCTGAAGGGCTGCAGGAGGTCATTCAGACCACGAGGGATGTGCCAGCTGCACTGTCACTCACCTCCCGGTGCTTAATCTTGTGGAATGTTTATTCCACTGCCATTTATAGATGGAACTCTGTGAACAATGTTAAGCCAACAGATTTGGTAAATTAAGTGAAATGGACACATTTCTAGATAGATACAAACTGCCCACATTAAACTGGGGGGAGAAATAATGGGGAGTTGTACGTCAGAGGACCAATTTCAGGTGTCAGGAAGAGGGTATTCAGGACAGCTGCAGCTGGTAGCAAGACATTCTTTATTCAGATGCACCTCAAAGTTCTAAGCGCAGATTGTTGGTCTTCTCAGCATCAGTGAGTCTGAGTCCACATCAGGAGCATGGCTGAGAACATCATGGCGTCTACCCGCACCAAGCATTGTGCTGCACACTGTGGCCTCCTGGAAGTCATCCTTGTGAATTTACGTGAATTAGTTACCTTAAAAGCACCTGTGTCAGGTGGCAACCCTGTTTCTTCTCAGAGTCCAGGGAGGAGGGCCTGTCATGGGCTCAGTGCAGCTCTGCCTCTCTTTCCTGGGGGTTTCCATTGGCCATTTTTATGTCTCTCTGGAGAAATGTTTATTCAGTCCTTCATCCATTTTTTTAATCAAGCTATTTGTCTTTTGCTATTGAGTTGAGGACCACAGCAATTTTGCCAATGAGCTCCTGTGAGATAAGGTCCCTAGTTCCTCTTACAGGGCCACATCCAGGGCAGAGAGAGTCACCACCCCCTGGGATACTGCCCTCCAGGTTCACGGCCATGTCTGTCCTGAGAGAATGCTAAGAAGATAACCAGAGAGTCTGTCAGCAGACAGGTAGGTAGAGAAACTGTGCTGAAGAGAGAGGAGAGAAAGTAGGGAGGAGAGGGACAGAAAGAGAGAGAGGGAGAGGGAGGGGAAGGGAAGGGAAAGGAGGGGAGGGGAGGGGAGGGAGAGACAGAGACAGAGGGAGGACGGAGGTGGAGCTGGAGGCAGAGACTGATTTGCAGCGGGGTGTTGTTTAGCTGTAACAGGAGGAGGAGACGGCCTTCATTCAGCATCACACTAGGGTTCCATCCAGAGAAGTCAGGCGGGAAGCTCAGATGAAATATACTCATATTATGAAGAAAGAAGTAAAACCATATCTATTTACAAACAACATCAAGTTGTGCAGAAAATCATAAGGAATCTACTAAAATTGTTTTAGAAATAATTGAGTCCAGCAAGGTTAGAATATAAAAAAGCAATATCTAAAAACTCAATTGCACTTATACATATTTCCAGTATGCAATTTAAAAATGAACAAAATATAATAGTAAAGTATAAAATGTATACTCTTCAAGCTATAAAATATTGCTGAAAGAAATGAAGGAGGATGGAATTCAGTGTCCACTGGTGGGACTGGAGGACCTGCTGCTCCTTGTGGTGCTGCTCCCTAGTGGGCCGTCGGGTCCTGGCTGCTGGTCAGAAGTTGAGGTGCTGCCCTGCAGACACACAAAGCCAGGGCTTGGCCCCGCCAGGCTATGCCGAAGAGCACAGAAAGGCTCATGTTTCCAGAGCTCAGAGCACGTGCTAGCTCGGTGCAGAGCTGTGGTCAGGCTCGGCCTCCAGCGTGACACCTTCCCGTGCTGCCTACCGAGCCTTGGTCAGATGCTGGCACTTGTCAGCGAGCAGGGCCAGCCCATCTGCAGCCACACACAGAACAGTGAGTGTGGAGTCTGTAACGAGAGAAACCAAGTCCAAGGGCTGACGCCACGAAACTCTGTAGCAGGTGGACTGCAAGGCCTTCGATGAGGCTATGCTTTAAAAACGTGATACCAACTGCACAGTTCAACAGAAGAGAAAACAGATCGGGATTCCTCAAGATCATTTTCGAAGATATGCTTCAACAGACACTATGGAGAAAGTGAAAAACACCAAGGAAGGCATTGCATCTCTAATAAGGAATTTGAATTTTGAGTACACGTGGACCTCTGGCAACTCAATAGTACAAGGGCAGATAAGCCAATTACAACGTGGAGAGGCTCTGCAGCCATTTCCCTGAGCAGCAGTGGCTTGGCCACGCCAAGCCTGTGAGTGGGTGCTGGCCACGGGCTGGGCAGGCGTGGGCTTTAGCACACAGCCCACAGTGGCTGCAGCCCGATCCAGGGAGTCTCATTTTACTGAATGGCATTCACACAGCACACACGTTGGCAACTTGCTTGAGTAACTCACCTGTGCTGCTGTTCTGCATCACTTTCTGGGAGTGTAATTAACATGTCATATAACTTGCCCCTTCAAAGTGCTCGAGTTAACAGTTTTAATATGTTCTCAGAGCTGCAAACAGTAACCATAGTCCAACTCTAAGACTTCTTCTCTTGAAGGAAACCCTGCCGTCCTTTGCTGTCACCACAGTGCTAGGCCCTCCCCACCTGCCTGGACCTCACTGACCCTGGCCTGGCCTGCTCCAGCCCCCACTCTTCCCGGGGGTCACAGGGTGAACCCCTTACACCAGCAGCTTTGGATTGCCTCCTCCTGGTGAAGTGTTTCCAGGCCAGTGTGGCAGTGTGTGGCAGGGCTTGTGTTCCCTTTGCTGCACTTTCTATGGGAAGCCCACGTCCTGTGAAGATGATAGACATCGGCGTCCGTTCCATCTTGGAGCCATGATAACCCATGCACTGTGCATGTACAGACAGGTCAGGCCCTGCCTGCGCTCAGTGCTGCTGCCCCTGAGGACTGGGCAGTGTCTGTTTCCCAGGCGTTGTAAGGGTTATGGCCAGTGTGAGCTCAAGTGGCGCTGGCCACGCATGCGTTGGGCAGGTGAGCGCAGAGGGTGTGGGGCCACGGCTGCCTTCTTAGAAGAGCCAGAAGCTCGCCAGGGGTTAGCTACAGTGCCTGGAGATGCAGCCGCCACACACTGCTGGGGAATGCCCTGGGTCACTAGGTCCACTGAGCCTCTGCCAGTCGACTTCCTGGGCAGCACAGGGAAACGTGGATGTGCAGCATGAGGTCCCCGCAGGGCCTGGAGCCTGCATCGGGAAGGCCTGAAAGGGGCATTGCATTCTGAAAGCCAAGTTGCTAGCCTTTAACGTGCTAGTGTCCCTTGTGAGGGGCCGGGGATAAGGCCCAGCAGGGACCGAGGCCAAGGTCCAGGGCCCCTGCCCTGGCTTCTAGCAGGTCTGTGCTCCCTGGTGTCCCCACATGGGTCTGTGTCCGGGTCCCCTTCACAGGGAGCAGGATCCTATCTTAGCCAACCCCCTGCAGCCACCCAGCTCCGGGAGGGCTGTGTGCTGAGCCAGCTCAGGCTCCCTGTGGGACTTCTGTGGAGCAGTTGCTTCTGTTCCAAAACAGCTCTGCTGTTGGTGAACAGTTCAAAAACCAGGCTTGAAACTGGACTTAGTGATCTGTGCTTGACCTCCAGCGAGACGGTGAGTTTTGTCCATGGTGCATGTTTTATGGAAAGTCCTCGATGGAGAACTCAGCCGCCTCTGCAGCGCTCGTCTGGGGCTCTGTAGCAGGCCTCTTGGAGTGTGTACCCTGCAAATCCTGAGCTGCATGATTCTGTATTTAGGACTTCTGCACCCCACCCAAGGGACTATCCAGGGACCCCAAGTTGCCCATATGCTGCTGGGGCATGGGGATCTGGGCTGTCTGCCCAATGGGCCCCTTTGGCATGAGAGGGCCCCTCCCTTGCCCTTGTCCTGAGCCACATGAACCCTTTAGCCTGCAGAAATAACTCAGGTTACCCAAAACTGTTCCTGTTCAGACAAGACTGAGACACAGCCTGGACTCCACATAGTCTGTGTGAGTGGCAGCAGAGCATGTGGCCCTGGAAGCCCTCGGCATGGCCTCCTTCGACGTGGGAGACACATGCGTGGACTCTGAGGAGCTAATTCTTGGAATAGAGAAAGGTATTTGTCACACTGTCACATGATGTCTGTGGTACACCTCTGTGAAGTCTTAAAATGGCGAGGCGCATCAGCTCTGAGCGCAGCTTGTCTCAGCCGTCTCTCTGCGGCGTGAGATTAGCAGAGGTGCGGCAGGTGCGCATGCGCTCAGCTCAGCTCAGCTCTGAGGCTGAGGCGCCAGCATAATCTGGTGTAATGGGATTTAATTTGTTTGCAGATAAATTTACCTAAAGGGACCATCCCAGGAACAGAAATCTCAGAGCTTATGTAAGCAACAGAAAAATTAATTAACATGGAGGTGCTAATTAGTTTATCCAATTTGCAGTGCTGTGGGATTGCAGAGCCTGATGCCGCAGGGTGGGCAGAGGGTGGAGCAGACAGATGCCCTCGGGGACAGGTGGGGGCTGTGACCACTCTGTCTGCAGGAGCAACCAGCCACTCTGCTTGCCTCAGCTGCCAGTCCTCTCCCATTGTCAGAGGTGCGGCTGTGCAGTGCCGGGTGTCACACCGCTGTCAGATGGCGTGGACATGCGTTGGCTGTGTGGCCTGGTGCATGTGGCCTACACCAGCTTTTCCTCCAGCAAGGAGTGTGTGGCTATAGGACTCAGACCTGGCTCCTGTGGGGGAGATTGCACTGGGAAGGGCTGTGTTTTGCCCTTCCCTGCTCTAAGACCCTGCTGGCTATAGCCGTCCTCTCACTTACATGCTTTTGCCTACAGCAGCACTCACTTGTGAAGCTGTTTATTTTCTCTTTTCTTTCCACTGTTTTGCAAAGCATGTAATTGAAGAGCTATTTGCATCTTCCCTGTGTGGCCTCCTGTTAGTCCACAGAGCCGTCCCTCCCAGGGTGCATCCTGTCCCAAGCACCCCAAATCACCCCAGCTGTGCTTTCCTCTCCCAGATGCCTCACCTGCTGTGCCACTGGAGAAACCGCCTTGACAGCCAGCTGTATTCCTGTAACTCCAGGCGCTCCCTGTCCTGCCTGATGAGGCTGAGCTGCTGGACACGTTCTTTTTTGACACGAATTGGTCAGGCCCCTGCAGTGGGACCTGGCTGCCCTCCAGCCTCCTGCTCCAGCCTGGAGCTGAGTCTCCTGGTCGAGGTGGTGGGCAGGGCACTGCGTGTGCCGCCGTCTGTCTCCAGACACCCGTGTGCCAGGCCTGGGGCTCCTGGGACAGGTCCTGGTGCGGCCTGGTGGGTAACTGTGGGCAGAAGGATGCCCGTGGGCTGTGTTCATCCCGATCCAGACAGCCGGCCCAGCAGGGGACTTGCAGCCTGCTGGGTGCAGAGACACAGTCTCCCGAGGAAGGATGACGAAGTACGATACAATGAGATTAAAGCAGTGTGGAGACGTATGGAGACGGAGGAGGCACCAATAAGCCAGCAGAGGGGAGAACTTGCTTCCCAGAAAGAACAATATTGCAAACAAATCCCAAAGAACGAACAGAATTTCAACAAAAGATGCTGGCATTATTGGATATTTACGTGTCAAGAATGACACTCATTCCCTAACAAGTAAGACCTAAAATTCTAAAACAACTTAGGCAGAAGTTTCCATGGCCTTAGATTCACCAGTGTTTTCTTAGATACAGTGCTGGGATCTAAGCAACCAAAGACACATACGCCAACTAAACGCCATCAGAGTTGAAAACTTTTGTGTTTGAGTTTATTGTCAGTACAATGAAATGAAAACCTATGAAGGGAGATTTTGCCAATTCTACGTAGACATGCTTATCTAGAAATTGCAGAGTGTGCCTGTCCCAAGAGACAAAGCAGCTGAAGAACAGAGGGATGAAGAAGCACTTCTCCAAGACGCAGCGCCACGGCGCCCCACACAGATGTGTCCAGCTCCAGGGTGTCACACTGCAGCCATCCAGACGGCAGCAAGCAGTGAGGCTGAGCAGGGTAGGGCAGGGCAGGCCATAGCCTGCACAAGCCTGGGGCGAGTGCACCTAGGTGGCCCCTGTGCAACACCATGTGGCATTTCCTTGAGGCTGTATGGGTCACTTGTGACCAGAAGTTCATTTCTAGGCATGTACACCAGAGGGGAAGCATGCATGTGCTCAGAAGCTCACACGTGTGTTACACTCGTCATGGTGGTCACGGTGGTCACGGTGGTCATGGTGGTCATGTGGTCATGGTGGTTATGGTGGTCACGGTGGTCATAGTGGTCACAG
>NDGM011255203.1:0-26800 GCA_002564305.1 Octomys mimax | reverse complement strand
GGTCATGGTGGTCATGTGGTCATGGTGGTTATGGTGGTCACGGTGGTCATAGTGGTCACAGTCATCATGGTCATCATGGTGGTCATGTGGTCATGGTGGTCATGTGGTCATAGTGGTCATGGTGGTCATGGTGGTTATGGTGGTCACGGTGGTCATGTGGTCATGGTGGTCATGTGGTCATGGTGGTTATGGTGGTCACGGTGGTCATAGTGGTCACAGTCGTCATGGTCATCACAGTGGTCACACTGGTCATGGTGGTCATGGTGGTTATGGTGGTCATGGTGGTCATGGTGGTTATGGTGGTCACAGTGGTCATGTGGTCATGGTGGTCATGGTGGTTATGGTGCTCACATGATCATGGTGGTCATAGTGGTCACAGTCATCATGGTCATCACAGTGGTCATGATGGTCATGGTAGGCAGGAAGTGGAAACAACCTGGTGCCTGACAACTGAGGACAGTGAAACGTGCAGATACACCCCCATGGACTCCACCTGGCAGTGAGAGGTGTGGGACTCACACCTGAGCTGCATCGTAGATAAATCTTGAAGATGTTTTGCTAGACGAAAGAAGCCCGGCATGAAAACCGCACGTAGGAGTCCCCTAACCCTATTCAGAGCGGGCAGATCTCTGCAGGTGTGGGTCCAGGGCTGGGGTGACTGCTGAGAAGTAAGGGCTTGTTTCTGGAGCGGTAGAAATGCTCAGGCAGTGACTGTGGTGATCACACAACTCCATGATGCAGTGGACGTCGAATAGTGGGCAGCTTGTTACACCCATCTGGACTCAACCGGCATGCTCCTGAGCGTGCAAGGCCACCTGAGAACTACTGGCGGCAGTGCAAGAGGCAGAACTGGAGGAGGAGGGGCTGTTAGGAAAGCTGTTGGGAGCTGCTGGTTCTCCCGGGCTGCTCTGCCAGAGGACCGTGTCATGCTGGCTCTCCTGGTGAACTTGGCTGCTCTTTTCAGAGGAGCCTGGACCTTGCTGTCGCTGAGAATGGCTGCGGTTCGCTTTGAAGGAGCGCTGGTTCTCACCTTGAGCACTGCTTCCCGGCTCCAGTGGGAAGATGGGGTGCTCAGTCTCCCGGAGAAGCTTGTCACGCTGGCTTTTCTGAAGAGAATTCAGCTTTCCTCACCACTGGAGCAGATCAGGGGACCTCACTCTTGGCTGCGGACGGCTGTGGTACTTTTCAGAAGTCTGCTTCGTACCTTGAGTGTTGCTTCCCGGCCCCAGTGCAGATCTCGCAGCCTGCTGGCGCAGGTCCCTCATTCCACTAGCACAGACTCTCGCCTCTTCCACTGACCTTTGGGCCTTCCTAGTGCAGACACATGAGACGGGCCTGCATGAGAATCGGCGTGGGCTCTAGGCCTCCAGCGGACTTCGGGGAGACACTGCCGTGGGCTCTGGTTTTCAGCTAGACTCATGCACGATATTAGGATCCAGGCCCCAGCTGGATTCTTGGGTCTGGAGTATGTGGACAGCTTTCCTGCACTCTTTGTATGTGATTCTGTGGGTGACTATTAGGAAACAATTCTATAAACTATATGTGGTGTGTTGTATTGTTCCCTAGCAAAACCCCTAACCATGATATAGAAGTGTATTAGTGCATGTATCGTTACATTTGCATATTGAGTAAATTATTTACTATTTTGTATACATGTTGAGCATGTTATATTAAGTATAAATTTATCACATTATATTTAAGTCCCACATTTTAAATGGGTCACTTTTATGGTGAGTGAATTGTATCTAAATGAAGCTGTCAATTTGGAACAATTACCATGAATAGACATTCATTACCATGAATAAACCATGAATAGACAGCCATGTTCCAGCCAGAGCCGGCAAGGGAATCAGTCTGCGGGCAGCTCGTAATCAGGCGTCCCAAGACGTGAGGAGCCTGGGTGGCCATGGTGGCCTCAGGGTCATCTCAGGAGGAAGAGTGGCGTCTCTGTGCCGTGTGAGAAGGGGAGGCTTGGGGAAGTGGCTTTCCCGGCAGCACCAAAGCAAAGGGCACTGATGCTTTCTACCCCTGCTTCAAAGTTTCTGCCAAAATTCACTCTGGCTCAGTATAGACAACCACCTCTTACGTCACATGCATCTGTTCATGTGTCATGGCAGCCTCTGGTCGTATCTTCCACGTGGCCTGACACCCCCTTCATTCTGCACTCAGGCTGTGGGCGGTTGGCCGCAGGGAAGCTGGTAAGTTTGCTGCCCGAGCCCCGCAAGCCTGGAGGTCTTCAGGGAACCCGGAAATGCAAACATGGCTTCCCCCTGATCTCAGCCATACTCCAGGTGTGACCCACAGGGACCAGGGCTCCCAGCGCAGTCACTGCCCTCACACTGCCTGCTGGCTTCACTTGCAGGGTGGCTGCCTGGGTCTGTGATCGTGTCACCTTCCGTCCTGAGGGAAGAGTGTGGCGCGAGAGGTGGAGTGCTTCATGCCACTCTGTCCCATTTGGTGACAGAATTAAATGTGGTTTTAGGAGCCTACATTTTAAATTACTTCTAGCTTCTCTGAATTTGAGGCAAATCCTCCATGTAGCACATTTCCGGCTGCAATGTAGAATATTTCATATAAAACACTGTGAAGATTAGTCTCTTTGCAAATAAATTCAGGAAAGATTCAGCATAGTTTCTGAAAACCCTGTGCTTTTTCAAGCAGGCTTAACTGCCTTTCAGCTTTAGGCACTTATTGGGACAGAACAGGAAACAGGTTGTTACAGACCAAAAACTGAAAAATACAAATTCTGGTGAAGTTCCAGTACCAGCCTCCGCCGAGCCAAGTTCTGAGTTTCATGGGGCTTTGTCTCCATAGCGCTGCATGACAGAAGCAGGCCTGGTGGACCGCAGGAGCCATGGTGCAAGTGCTACGTAATGTGCAGGCCACGGCTCCAGAGTCCACTGTCATAAATGAACACGTTGCCATGAGCAGAGACACTTAAAAATGAGTGATGTCTTTTGGGACCGTCGCTGGATGCCGATGTCAGGCAAGGGTGCCAGATGTAGGGGTTCCAAGGTCTGGCAGAGCTAAAGGTGACCCCAGACCCCTCTGAGGCTGGCCTGTGCCTGCGTGGCCAGCCCAGGGTGCCCTGGTCGCCGCAGTGCCACACACTGCTCAGAAGTTTTGGTGCTCATACACACGTCCTTCCCTTTCACAGTAAAAAGAGAATTGAGTCAGGCCCTTTAAGGCTGACGTTATTTCCTGTGTACAGTAATGAGCAACAGATGTGGAACATATTTGAACACCTTTTATAAAAAGCATTAAGAAACACTTCCAGCCCCCAGGGAATGGCCACTGCACTCCAGCAGCATCTTCCCAGCACACATATACACACGTGTCCACATACGTGCACATATCAGTGTGTGTGTGTCCATCTTTGCCCTTGCGCCTTCTGCATGTATGCAGAAGCCTGTGTGTGGCTTTATATGGGCCCACGCATATGTGTTTATGCACGCTACCTACTTATATGCATTCTGGCTTACGCATGTTACTATAATACATGAACTTAGACGTGTTCACATGTGTCTACATACGCAGGCATGGATGCTGCACGTGTCCTTCTGTGTCTGCCGTCGGATGCCTGTGGCAGAAAACACTGGGCTCATGAAGAAGGTCGGGTGATGCAGTGGTGGCAGTTGGTGTGCCTCAGAATACAAGAGGAGCCCCCTTTTCCTGCAGTGGGCTAATGAGGAGGAGGGAGCCACAGTGACGGGCAACCTTGGGGAGGCTCCCTCTTTGCACACAGACACCTGGGGATGAGGCACCTGTCTGCAGTGGCAGAGACTGCCCAGCCCTGGCCGCAACTCAGAGCCTTAATGAAGAGGGTGCTGTGGGTTTCCAGGGGATGCTGGGTGGCCGGAAGTCATCCCCAGCAGGGCTTTCAGGGCCATTCTGCAGGGGACATGGAGCTATTTGGTGTCTCTGACTTCTGTGGCCCTTCCTGTCAGGACAGCTGAGCCATCTCTTATGAGGGCTGCCCTCCCTGTCCTGCTCCCAACCGTGGCCTCACACTGCCCACCCAGTCTGTCCTGCATGTCTCTGCACTGTAGTGTCACCTGCCACCAAGGTCCCTGGTTCCTCCCTCAAGCATACCACAGGCTGAGTTGCTGAGAACACAGCACCTTCATGCCTCGCCGAAGGGCACCAGTGTTTATGACCATGCATTCTTGTGACGAGTCTCGTCCAGGGCTTCCCACCTGGGCATGTGGTCTCGGACTGCAGACATGGGGCCACATGCCAGAAGGGCAGGCAGAGGGCAGGTTGGGATGAATGGCTAACATGCACTGGCACACAGAAAAAACAAAGACCAGCAGCAGGCTGACCGAGGAGGGCTCCTGGGCACAGAGACCAGGCTCTGTACAGGACAGTGCTTGGAGAGGGCAAAGGTGTGCTTTCTCGCTACTGGGAACAGATCCTGAGCTCTAGCCAAGGGGGCGCTGGAGGGAAAGGGGCTTGTTCCTGGCACATGAGGGGCACATGTGCTCCTGGCTCACCCCTCAGATGCTGGGGCACAGGTGGCAGCCAGGAGGCTGTGGCCCTTGGGAGAGGACGCTAGCCACTGTGGAAGGCACTGCCAGGAAGGTAGAGAGAGGAGTGGGCTTGGGGTGAGTTTGAGTGCTAGTGTCAGGGAATTCCTGACGCATCCCTGGGTGCAGGGGTGTCAGACCGAGAAGCCTGCACTTCAGCTCCATGGACGGTGGCCAGTGCTGTTTCTGGGATTGAGGGCTGGGGAGGCCAGTGCAGCCACTGAAGCTGCCCTGTGAAGGTACAGGGCCTTGCGACTGTCTTCACAGTGGGGTGACGGAATCCACACAGTGTAGACCTGCTCAGACCGAGGCCTGGGCTTGGCCAACTGGAGGGGCATGGGGCTGGGCACGAGTCCCTATGCCTTTGCCAAGTCTTGCTCCATCAGTAGTGAGGAAGAGCACAAGAGTGGTGGAGACATGGTTGCTCTGCAGCACTGCCTGGTGAGAATGGGGTATGAGGACCAGGAAGTGGTGTGGACACAGAGAAAAGGATGCTGGAGATGAGACCAGGAGGGGGTGGCGCCTGTGGGTGCCAGAGTGCAGGAGCCATGCTGGCCTGGGCTGCGTGCCGGGCATTATGAGGCTGGGTGGAGCTCAGAGCCCTTGCCAAGAGCTAGCACCCAGGATGTGAGGCTCCCCACCTCCATGCGTTCCAACAGTCCAACCCAGGGCCAGGAGGAGGGAGACATGACCACCAGTGGCCACTGGGACTGGACATCAGGGCTGCAGCTGAGTGGCCCTGGACGCTGGCTGCTGAGGTCACTGAAGGGGCACAAGGACCAGCATCAGTGGCCCTTCCTTCCCATTGTCATACGGGCCGGGCCGCTGACGTGGACAGCATATGCCCTCCCACTTTGTGTGTCAGGGAGCGTGAAGGCCCAAGCCCTGGGATTTGGTTTCTGGGGTCACAGTGCACTTTGGGGAGGGCTGGCTGCTGGAGGGTCAGTCACTGGCCCTGAGCCAGCCACCGGGCTGACGGTGGCCACGGTGCCATTTGTGTGGGTGGTGTGCAGCGCTGACCCTCTGTGCATCTCCAGATTCAGTTTCTGAGTTTCTCTGTTATGTATTTGCACCACCAGAAATGCTGAAACAGAGCACTTGCTGTGGCTGGCAGGCCCCTGGGAGGCCAGGAGGAGACTGTACAGAATGACATTGCAGTGTCCCTGTGACTGTGTGGGGCTCGGGCTGTCCCGTTGCACCACACTGTCTCCTTCTGGGGCCAAGGGTGCTGGGGACTCAGCAGCCGTGGGGTGAGGTTGGGGTCATGATCAGGTAAGGACAGCACGAGGAAGCTGTCGTTCTCCCTGTGAGGGCCCTTCGCCTCTCACTGTCCTGGCAGCAGCATGCATGGGCCCGAGTCACCATGGGAGGCTGCCTGCCGAGAGTCCAGCCTTCTCCAGTCAGGCTCACTCAGGTGCATCTGCCCTAGAAGCATCTGAGTCAAATGTGGCCCTTAGGATCCCACAGGGCAGCAGAGAGGCTGCCGTGCGAGTCCAGGCAGGCTGGCTGGCGGCTGGAGTGCTGGTGGCTGAGCAAACGCTGCGCCTCTGTGGAAGGGACACGGGAAGAGAGCCAGGACGTGTCCCCAGCGTGTAGAAGGGTGCTGGAGTGTGGCAGGTTTCCAGCCGCCGTTTGCTGAGTGAGTATACAAAGCTTTCTCTGAGGGGGTCTGAGCCTCCATGCTCCAACCTCCATTATGAACATGTAATCATGGATGTTATGAGGACTCGCAGTAGACGCTTATGGCAGAAAACGTGGCTCGCAGATGACAAAGTGCCCATCTGTGAACCATGGTCCACGCAGCCTGCATGTCTGCTGGTCTCCCATGTGTGTCCCGTCTGCCCAGGAGACCCACACCATGCCCCTTCGCTCTGTCCCTGTTTCTGGTGTGTCCCCAGGCACGGGTGCCACCCTTTCTGGGGGAGGAGCCACACGTCCTGCTTCGGCTCCTTAGCTGAGTCGGCATCTCCTTCCCCTGTACCCTTGTGGATTGGCCATGCCTGGCTGGGTCCACCAGACGACAGACAGCACCTGGAGCATGGGCCCTCCAAGGCCCCGCTCGTACTGTGACAGGCCCCACCCAGCATTTCTGTGGAAAGTGCTTTTACGTTGTTGACTGTGGACTGATGAGTAGGTGCCGGGCTTGGGACTCACTGCTGGCACTCTCACCTGCTGCAGGAAGTGCCATGAGTAGGCTCCATTCCCAGCCCACAGATAATAAGATTTTTCTCCTTATTTGGAAATCAGAACAAGGACCAGTTGAGGAGGTAGAAATAGTAGCAGACAGTAAATACTGTGGGGCTTACTTTGTGCCTGAGATAATTTTCTTTTATCAATAAACTATTTTTGGTGTACAGATTGCTTTTCATATTAAAAACTAACATACGTTCCTTGAAATTTTCACTTCCGTTCTTGCCCTCCTACCTAAGCCTCAGGACCTCTAGTGTTCCTAAGGTTCCTTCCTAGGAGCAACTTCGCCGAACTGCTGTTGATCGTTCCAAGCATCTCCTGTGTGTCTAGCCTCACGTGGCCAGCATGTCATAGTGTACCGCTGTCACTGGAAGTCCCCTGGCCTGGCATAATGCTCAGCACCTACCTGCTCCTCAGTAAATACATGTGAAATGGACATTGATGAGTACACACTGGAAATGAAAACTGGACACA
Source organism: Octomys mimax (assembly GCA_002564305.1). NCBI lineage: Eukaryota > Metazoa > Chordata > Mammalia > Rodentia > Octodontidae > Octomys > Octomys mimax. The sequence continues at coordinate 19,610 of NDGM011255203.1, read as the reverse complement.
ACTGCTGCCCTCTTCTCCTTTTCTTTGTAGATAAATGTTTGATATTTTCCATCTGAATGTGTGAGTGCAGATAACATGGACTACCCTTTTTCTGTGCACTCCTAGCTGATGACACCAGGCTCTGGGCCATCCTGCAAGTTTACATTCTCATAGGCCATACACACATGTGACATGTCACAGTCCATGTCAGCCCTGCCGGGTCCTTGTGCTCACCCCGTCGCACTGTGTCCAGGTCACTGTTCCCACACTGTCACACCTGGTGCAGGCCTGTGCTCACATGGTCACAGTCAGCGCCCAGCTGCCAGGGAGGGGTGTAGGGGGCACAACAGTCGCAGCAGCATCTGCAGCTCCCCACCTGCCCCCGCTCGCCCCTGGGCATTCCACAGCCCCCTCCACGATGGGCGGCAGCCCCTGCTTCCCACAGAGCCACACCATGGGTCTCCCTTAGAGGGGCTGTTCTCGGAGCTCTCAGCAGCCTACCAGGATTTGGGCAGTGGCCTCCTGCTGGTCACACACACCTGGTGGTGCCCCTGCTGAGGCCACTGGAGAGCTGCATCCTGCCCCTGTCCTAGCCCTGCTGTTGGGGGACGTGCTATGCAGGCCAGGGCTGCTCCTGGGCCCAGGAAGCGTGTGGACCTCCTCCAGGAGGAGCAGGTGCATGGAGCGGAGTTCCCGCCCCAGACAGAGAGGGGCTCTCCATGGGCGATGGAAGGGGTGACACTTGCCTGAGGACAGCATTTGGGCACTCGCATTCCTTGTCCACAACTTGGGAACAAACTTGTCGCCACGGAGCATATAGATTGCACATCTGCGAAGCCATCAAGCAGGCTTTTCTGTCTGTGTCAAGTAGCATAAATTAGCCGGGTTTGCTCCTAATTTAAATGACAGGCAAATCCACCTTGCACTCTTCTGCATCTGGGAGAGTAATTATAGATCCAAGAGTTGTGCTGGACCCCAGGGAATGCAATGTGCGTCGTGTTGGGATCCTGTGGACTGCGACAAGGCTGAGACCTCAGCGTGAGAGCCAGGGGAGGACATGGGGCTGGCAGTGCAGAAGGCCATCTCCAAAGCTCTAGGCCAGCACGAGCCGCCTTGCCTTGCAAGGCCTGGCGCAGCTCGTTTTGTTTTTCTCCAGCATGGGCTCCGCCTCTCATGGAGGTCAAAGCAAAACCCAACTCTGGGCTTCCATGTCCTGTGCCAGGCCAGGTGCCACCCTCTGCCTGCTGCTGAGTGCTGTAGGGCAACAGCTTCGTGCTGTGGTGAGATGTGTCTGTGTACTGAGTCTGAAACACACCTGTGACCACCCAGTGATTCTGGTGTCAGAGCCACAGAGCAGTTGAGACTTGCAAAGAGCTCACCGAGAGCAGTGCTGGATGCAGGCTGCCGCCCAGGGCCCCACCTTCCTCCTTGAGCCCTGTGCTCCCCCTTCCCATGCCCTCTGTCCACTGTCTGGGGGACTGGCGCCTGCAGGCTGGTCCCTGCGAGCCAGGCACCAAGGGGAGGAGGGCTGCGACCTGCGCACCAGAAAGTGAGGCTGCAGTGGGGCCGATGGCCTCTTCTTCCCGTTCCCTCTTCTCAGCCACCTCCCAGTGCCCACGCACGTCCTGGCCTGGTGAGCTCCTCAGCGTTCGTGACCACTCAGAATGAGGAAAAGTTGAGTTTAATTCTGAGTTCCAGGGTTTCAGAGCGTTGGCCACAGCACTCTGGGCCTGTGGGAGGCTGCACAGCGTGGCAAGACCAAGACTGACAGTGGAGGAAGCTACTGCTAGCCAGGAGCCAGGAGGAGACAGGAAAGAGTGAGCCCCGAGCTCTGGGGCCACGGCCCAGTGACCTCACTTCCTCCCAGAGCTCTCACCTTCTCAGTAGGGCCACAGGCCTGGGCCAGGCCTCCCACACAGGCTTCTGGGGACCCTCCAAGTCCCAGCAGTGATGCCTGAGCTTTCTGCATCCATCTCTCAACCATGGGATGCCCTGCCTGTGTCAGGACAACTCATGAAGTCTTTCAAGCCCATTCCAGTCATGCACGCCGCAGATTTCCCACGTTAGCCTGACTCTCAGCTTTTCCTCCTGTCTGCTCCTCCACTCCTTGGCCTCAGTGCCGGTCTCTCGCTGTGGCCCTTGGTTTTGCCTGCCAGTGCTGTGACCCTGCTGTGAGTTTCTCATGCCAGAGGGCAGGGTGTTTCAAGCATTTCCCTTCACAGTTCCAAGGGCAGAGCCCAGGAAACAAATGGGGCTCAGAGACCCCATTAAAGAGCTTCAGAGATATGTCGGCACAGAGCTTCCAGTCGACATCTGTGATGTGTGCACAGGTGCTTTGTGTAGACACAGTGCCGGAGCCCACTCTCTGCTGGCACCAGGCCTCTTGCCTGTGCCCATGCTTCAGGACCTCCAGGCTCGTGGGCTGCACTAGCGCCTCCTGAGAGCCGGTTGCTGCTCATGCCTCCCTTGTATGGGCCCTGTCTTCCACCTGCCTTACCCCCTCCACAGGACCACGGAGGATGCAGAGGGAGCCAGGACATGAGGCCAGCCCCTTCAGGATGGCACTGCCCGTAGGGCTGGCAGTCCCCATACACAGGGCCGCAGCGCTGGTTGCAGCTTCCAGAGCACAAGTCTGCTAGTGATGATGTTGCTGTCTAGGAGGACGTAACCTGGAGGATGGGTGGATGGATAGGGCTGATGTACCCTGCCTGCCCTCAAGCTGCCCACCCCAGTTTCCCTATGGGAGACCCAGGACAGGAGCTTCCGGTGCCCCCTGAAGGTCTTTGCTCCCTGTCGTTCCCCACGCAAGCGTGCTTTTGCAGAACCTGGCCACATCCCTTACTAATTCCCCAGCCGTGCCAGTAGCTGCCCGCGCCTGTGCATGGAAAAGCGTTGTCAGATATTCCCAGCACACTGGCTTTTGTGCGCTGCTTCCTTAGCTCCCAGCATGCGGGCTTACAGCTCCCTACCCTCAAGAAAGTACTTTCTAAAGGGTGAAGCCCAACAGTGCTAGCGATCCCTGTGGAAGTGGCACTGGGTGAAGACCTGTGTCTTCAGGGCCGGACGTGTGTCCTGAGGCCTCTGAGCCAACCTGGATGCACAGATGTGAGCTCGCCAGAAAGTCGGCTGCGTACACCACTGTGCACACTGGCCCCACACCGGTGGGGACGTACCTGAGTGTGCCCTGGGGCTCGGATCAGTGCAGATTCTGGAGAACACAAAGCAGTACGGAGCATGCTGAGGGGGTCGCATCCCCTGGGGAGCAGCATGGGCGCTGATCTTCAGGGGGCCGGGGCAGAGGCCCCCCAGAGCTGGCTGCCGCCGGGCTGCCTCCCACTAGGGCCGGTTGCATCCTCAAGCCCACCCCAGGCTGCCTTCTCTACAGAGGGCCGGTGTCTGAGTCGTGGGGCTCAGGCCCAGCACTGACTGTCATACGTGTGGGTGGCATTGTCTTCCTGAGCTTCACACACTGGTCTGGGGCCAGGAGTAGGAACTTCCCAATAAAGCTGTGTCAGGGTGCTCCTGCAGCACCTGCCACCCCTGCAGCCCCTGTGGGTGAGGTGCTGGGGCACTGCAACAGCCCAGGCCACACGTGGTTCTGTGGATCCACTGCCCCACTCACCTCTGAGCGCTGATTCTAGGCGAACATGCAGGCTCACACTGGCAGGCCTAGCACTCCCACGTGAAGCAGCATGTCTGATGTGTGGCCTCCAAAGGGCTCCTGCTGCCCTCACTGTTTCTGTGTCCAGTGGGTTTGTGCAGCTGTGGAACTTGACACCACTCCTGATGCCCACTGCAGGAATGTGTGTCCAGGTGCCACACAGACGCCATGCTGTGTGGGCGCCACACTGATGTGTGCTCTGTAGTGAACTCGGGGGTACATATGGGCCCCTGGCCTCTGCGCCTACCCCAGCCTGGGAAGTTCAGTGCTGCTGGCTGGCACCCTCTGCGCCTCTGGGGAGACCCTGGTTGTGCAGCCTGTATCTGTGGGAAGAGAGCTTCTTTGTTTCAGTAGCTTGGGACCAGGGTTGCACCAGGGACATTGGTGGCAGGACACTGTGCTTTGCCTGAGTCCCTCCAACAGAACTGCACCCATGACCTTGAAGGAGAGGGTCCTTGTACTCTCAGAACCCCGCATGTCACGTACAGAGCTTCCACTCTCAGACCCCAGGACCTCAGATCTCACATGCATGTTCACAGTGACAGGCTGGGAACCTCATATCCAGGGTTCACACTCACAGACCCCAGGACCTCACGCACTCTGCCCCTCTTGGTCCTCACAGCATGAAAACCACCATCTCCACCTGCCTCCTGTCCTTCTCCTAGTGCCCCTATCACCCCAAAACAGCTTTCCTGCCCCACCGTACTCAATTCCTCCCGCCCTGCCTGTCCCACGTCATCCTCCCGTGGACACACTGTGGCCTCTGTCTGATGTTTCTGTTCAGTAAAACTCCAGGCCACATAGCAGTCCGTCAACCTTGCTGTCCCCTTGATGACAGCATGGTGGCCTCGAGGTGCAGGTGCAGCCTGGCAGCATCCATGCCCTGCATGGATCCTCACTGCCTGGTGTGGCATCCTCCAGGCTGGGGCAGGTGCCACCCTGAGCTGCCCACCTCCTGCCCTGCACCCTGGATTCTGCACCACAGGGTGCCAACGTGCCTGTGCAGGTCTCTGGTGGTAACTGATGAGCTAACGACACCAGCACCTCCGCGTCTCTTTGGTTCTGCACAGTCAAACTCAATCAATTATAGATTTTATGGTTTTTACTGAAATATAACACACCTTTCTCAGGTTGCATCCTGGAAAGGAGATATAACAGCGCCGTGGTTGCGGTAAAGGTTTGAATATTGAAATGGAGGGTGGAATGCGGGGTGAGCCGAGTGCGGCTGTAGAGGCATTTGATGAGTGCCTTGCATGTGGCAGAGAGAGGCCGTCACTGTAACAAAGCACAGTGGTTTCACACTGTCAGACGTGCTGGGCTGGGCTGGCCCAGCGGCTGTCCCTCAGCTCCTGGGCTAATACGTCTTGTTCTCTTCTGTTGCAGAGTCCCAGTGCACCCTCTGCGGGGAGCCGGAAGGTGAGTACCCTGCTTCTTCGGTGCACATGCGGGAGGGACACGCAGGTGGCTCGGGAGGAACTGATGGCGAGGGACAGCCGAAGAGTGCTTGGGAGCATTGATGCTGCAGGTGTGTTCTTCTCGGTGTCTGGCAGAGTGGATGAACCACAGCAGCACAGGAGGATGAGGCATGAGGGGCTCACCTCTAAGGAGAGTGTGACAACACTGCAGCCCAGCTGCAGGATTTTCTTCGGTTGTTTAGGATTTACAGATTTTGGCCAGTTTTTACCAAATAGTAGATGTTGACATGTTCATGGGCTATAAATGTTCTAGCAAGTTCTGCGACCTCATGTGCTAGGAGATTGGTGAGATGGTTCCTGGCCACTGTGTAGCTGGATCTGAGTCCGGCAGCAGGGGCCTCGCTGGCCTCAGGGAGGGCGAAAAGCTGGCCGTGGGCCGAGTTCAGTTGTAGCCAGAGTGCTGCTGCCAGGTACACCTAAGTGTAGGGCTTTCAGGCTGATGTTTATCAATGCTGTTCCAGAACGGTGAAAACAAGTTCATGCAGCCTTTTCCTCGGTGTGCTGAGGAACGCAAGGAAAGCATGGCAAATATCTGGCTCCTCTTAGTGGGGATTCCACTGGGCTTGGACACTGTACTCTGCTTTCAGCAGAAAGTGGTGGATTGGCTAGAAAGCCAGGGAGCCGTGGACCGGGAGATGGGCGCGCTGTGGGCGAGAGTGAGCTGGTCTCAGCGTCAGGCCAGGCCCCCAGAGGCAGGGGCTAAGGACTGAGTGGGCTCGCTTGGGCTGAAGCTCAGAGCCAGTGCTTAGCCCCCCACCCCCAGGAGGACGGGGCTTACTGGGAGTGCTGCCCGTCTCCTCAGTTTGGCGGGAGCTGGGTATCTTAGGTCTCCCGGGTTCTTCCTGTGCTGCTGAGTCCACAAGAAGGCACTGACACAGGGTGAGGCACCCCAGCTGGCCTTCCAAAGCTTCGGACTCTGGGCCTACTGTTCCCAAGGCCACAGAAAGCTGTGTCTGGCAATCAGGGCCTGGAAGCTCTAGACATGTGGCTCTAGACATGTGGAAGGCCCTCCCCTGAGGTCCCTGACACCCTCAACCTGTCTGGTGCCCTCTGCACTTGAGAGTTCGTTACTTCCTGTTGCTGTGGCTTTCTGTTGTGTCCTGTTGAATGTGCCTGCTGTGCTTCAGCTGGGCGCAGGCCTCGTGCCCTTGTGGAAGTGTTCAGACTGCTGTGCAGTCTCCAGAGGACACGGCACAGTCCATGTCCTCGTCTGCGTGTCTCTAAACTCCATCCTCTAATTAGGCTGCGGTTGCCTGTCCCCTCCTGCTGCTGTGTGCTCCTTGCTGCTGCTGCCAGCATGGGGCTGGACCCTGTGAGGCCTGGACCCCGTGCAGCCTGGCTCTGTGGGCTGTGGAGCCCACCCATGCCCCTATGGCCTGGGCACTGCTGTCCAAACCATCTGGGGTGCAGAACGGAGTCCGATGGGCTCAGATCTGCCAGGGTGGCCTGAAACTGCCTGGAGGGGTCAGCCCAGTGAGACGCGGAGCACGGCAGCCCCCACAACAAGTCAGCCAGACCCTCCTTGTGGGGCCTGAAGCCTGTTGATTGGGCTTCCAGGACAGGGTGGTAGGTGTTAGTCCTACACCACATGCAGAGATGGGAGGAGTTGAGGGGATGGGCCAGGCCTGCTCCTCACTGCTTCCCAACCAGACTCCGTGCAAGAGGAGCCCAGGGCGCTGGCTGCGGCTGGCGGGCAGGGCACAAGGCCGCTGCTCTCCACTGCCCCAGGTCCGCTACCAGAGGAATTACTCCAGTGGGTGTTGGGTCGGTGGACTTGGGTCTTAGCTGTGCCTCAAGCACCCGGAAGCCACCTGATGAATATTCATGCGTCTTAAATCATTTAAGTAATTAGTCTGAGTGTGAGCTGGCTGGTTGCAGCGCTTGCAATCTGAAATCAGCTTTTTTGTTCCGTAATTTCTCCAGCAGCTTCGACAGGTTAGCTCATAACCGCTCCTGCCGGGAGGAGCAAGCTGGCTAGTGGGCAGGCAGTAGAGTGGGTGGGGAGCTCTCGTCCCTCGTCCCTCGTCCCTCGGGGAGCTCCGCTACTCTCAGGCTGAACCAGCCAAGTGGAAACACCTATTTGCATTTTAATGATCAGCTCTTTCAGGAGAGAGAGCTAGTTCTTTGGATACAGATTGAATAATTAGCATCGTCTCGGAGGATAATATCTGTCAAACAAATGAGACTGGGAGCCAAGTATGCAGGGTCCTGTAGACCGCAGATTCCACAGCTGCAGGTCCCTGTCACAGCGAGGACTTGTGCAGAGAACCGGAATCTTACTAAGTACATAGAACATGGGTCCCAGCTTCAGCGTACTGGTGGCTGTCAGGGTGGGCACTGTGACATCCGGAGGCCTGTGGTGGAGGTCTGCGGACACCCTCACTTCTGAGCCCCTCTTCCCTGGCCAGGTGGAGATGGCCTGGAGGGCGGCAGCACTGGTGGGGCTCACTGTCCCTGTCGTTGCCACGGGCTGGCTTCTGCAGCAGCGCGCATGCCGGCCTCTGTGTGGCAGAGGTAGGTCGCTAGAACCCCGCCTGTCGTTACAGCAGCTGGCAGCGCGGCCCGAGTGCCCCGCTTCTGTTGTCCTCCCAGTTGTTTCTCTTAGCTTCCGGACAGGACCTAGCAGCAGAGCCTGTGCTAGTTTGCTTGGCCCAGTAAGCATTCCTCTCCTGTGACGACCCTGCCGATTTCATATAGGAATGTAGCTTAGGAGCACACAGTCTTTTTCCAACCTCACAGTAGACGTGTGAGGGCAGTTGCTTTTGACCAGGCCGCAGGAAAACAATACAGATGTTATTCAGGGCTGCACTGTCAGCTCCTGGACTTGCCTGTCTCTGTTTTAGGGTTCAGCTTCCCTTCCTGCAAATAGACCTTTGTGATGTGGACAGCCAGGTAAGAATGTCTCGCAGGGTTAAGAGAACTTCCTAGAAATCCACTGCTGTGCACCCACAGTGTCTCACATCTACACTGTTTGATCCAATTAAAGCCAAGAAGCAGAACTTACGCAGACACAAGCTGGTGTCAGGACGCTGCTACACTAGCGTCGGTGTGTCCAGCTGCAGGCGGCCCTGGGCCACAGGCGGCCCTGGGCCACAGGCTGAGAGCCCGGCTGCAGCACACTGACAGCCCTGCTGGTGACAGAAACAATATCTTTACAAGTGTAAGATAAAGTGCTTTTTTTCTAAATATGTTCTTTGTGAGTTTTTTTGTTTACTTTAATCATTTAAAAACACAGACTGCTCTGGAAATTTTGGTGTGACATGCATAATCTTACATTTTACTGCAAATAGAAAGTACATCTTCTCCCTTCATAATGCATGGTTAAGAAATGGTGGGGAGTGGGGCCGGGAAGGTGGCTCAGTAGAATAAATAAGCGCTTCCCTGGCAAGTCAAGGGTCTGAGTTCAATTCCCGGTTCTGAAAAAAAAAAAGAAAGAAAGAAATGACCGGGAGGACTAGGGAGATAGCTTAGCAGTCTGAGCGCCTGCCTGGCAAGCATAAGGCCCTGAGTTCTGTCCCTGGTGCTGCCATCAGCCCTGGAACCCCAGGCACAACATGCCAGCCCTGAAACCAGGCGTGGTGGCACATGCCTGTAATCCCAGTGTTGGGGAGGCTGAGATAGAAGGGTCACTACAAGTCCAAACTGCAGAGCAAGATCCTGTGTCAAAATAGAAAAAAAAAAAAAAAGAAAGAAAAGAAAAAGAAATGGAGGGGCGTTTTTCTTGTATTTAGTAGCTTTACAGTCTTGATTTTTTTTAAATAAGAGAAATTCAAGATTTCCCCCCAAGCAACTCTGAGTGAAGGGAAAGCACACTGCACCCAATCACGTCATCTAGGGTTTGTAAGACCTCTAAACAACAAGGATAATAAGGTTGCTTCTGAAAACTAAGAGGAGTGTTTCTGTCCCTCACGTGCTGACTAGGCTGGGGGCGCAGCTGCCCCAGCTCCCTGGGGCTCCAGAGCCCTGAGTTCCGAGCCATGTCCTCCCTGGGTCTGCTGGGCACCGGGAGTGGGGCACAGAGGCGCTGCTGCCTTCTCAGCGTGCGCGGCTCCAGGAAACCCGCTCCCCGGGCATGGAGTCCTCTGTCCAGCAGCTGCCTCTGGAACCCAGATATGGTCCAAGCCTTGGTGGAAACCTGGCAGTGTCATTGGGGTAGAAGACGGCAAGGGCTGTGATGGAGGTGGCCAGAAAGTGGGCAGACTGGGCTGTGACAGAAACTCCCGTCTCCTAAAACCCACGTGAGTGGAGCAGAACGCACAGTGGAATCCAGTTCAATGTGCAGCTAAGCTTGAATGAAAAACTGAGTGGCCACCTGAGCCCCAAGAAACACAGAAGAATCTTAAATCAAGGATCAGCACCAGTCAGGGCTGAGGAGGGGTCCTAGGAAGGACCACGCTGCACTGGAGTTGATGCCCTTGGGGAGAGGCCTAGGGACAGGCAGAGGTATGGCCCACAGCAGCGTTCTTCCCCACCTGTGATGAAGGAAGCCCACACACTGGCCAGGAAGGTGCGGCTGCCGGTCAGACACGTGGGAAGCGCGTTTCCATGGGCCCGGAGGACCCAAGCCACATGGGTGAAGGGCTCCCTCTCCCTACCTAGATGAGAAGAGATAAGAAAACTCCAAGGGCAAGAGGAGCCAGGGCCTGGAGACAGAGCAGGCACTGGGACCTGCACCTCTGCCTGGCACCAAGCAGCCCAGCATCACTAGGAGCACTTCCCCAAAGCGAAGGGACCTGGGCGGAAAGAGATGCACAGTGTGAGGTAAAACAGTGGCAGTGAGTAAGGTGGGAATGAGAACCGGCCAGTATTTAAATATTAGAAAGTGGATCAGACAGAGCTGAAAAGAGAATTAGGAAAGAGAGAACAGTGCGGGAATATTTCCTATACCTCTGCTCAAAAAAAGGCATGATGTGGAAGAAGAGCAAGTGTGCAGAACAGGGCTGCAGCCACAGAGGAGCTGAGGAGAACGGAGAGGCTGAGGAGCTGAGCCTGGCGACTGAAGAAGTGTGTGGCTTCTTTGATCCGAGTGCCCCCAGCACGGAGGCCAAGGACGCACCATTGCCTTCCCTCCAAGAGCAGAGCAAGTGGGTAACTCAGCTCAGCAGGGCAGACACAGCACGCAGCCGCAGCGGGCCTTCCAGAATTCCCGTCGTACGCATCGATGCTGACCCTGGGATGGGTAAAGAAGTGGAATAACAACAGTGGGCAGGCAGGGCAGACAGGCGGCAGCGCAGAATGCACAGCAGAAATTACCCTGATATGCGCGTAGAGGCTTCATCTGCAGTTACATTCCAGGAAGCAATACTGACTCTATGCTTTAGAAGAGACTCGACACATGTGGTGGCCAGAAGAGCCACCAGGAGACGACTTCCCTATCTGTGGACGCAGATCCCTGCTGGTCCCCACAGCTGGAGCACAGACGTCCTCAGGGCTCCTGGCCTTCTCGCAGAGGCCACTGGCTGTGCCCTGCTCGGAGGCTTGGCACATGCTCCTTCTGTGCCTGTTGTTTATGGGGAGTTTCAGCACCACTGATAATTTGTGCTTTTACTGGAAATATTTGGAGCAATTCTGGCCTCTCTGGGCTTCCAAGTGAAAAAGACTCAGCTGGGCCATCAGAACCTCTGCTCCCCCTTCCCAGGGGGCTCCCCAGCACTCGCAGCCTCCCCAGTCTTGCTGGCCTCTCTGGCCAGCTGCAGTTGCTATTGCCGAAGCGCAGGCCACATCAAGTCCTTTCCTTCCAGTCTGTCAAGGTTCCACAGGTCTACAGAGTGAACCCCACTTTCAGAGTCACTGCTGGGCCCTGTGCCTTACCAAGCCACTTGGCTGTGTGTGAACATATGCCCCACGCTGCCACCCCATGGGCTCACCAAGCGCCCCAGCTGCATGTCTAAGGATTTGGATAAGAGGCAGAGGAGCTGTGTGCACAAGTGTGTGCAGATCAGAGGTACAGGGGAGCGCAGGGATGGCTTAGGGGAGCTATGTGCACATGTGTGTGCACATGCCCATGTGCTATGGGCAAGACGGAGGCATCTGTGGCACTCAGGAGTGGCTTACGCCCATCTCAGCACACTGGCGAGAGGCCATGGCCCTATTTGGTGCTACTGCAGCACAGTCAAAGCAGGATTCCAGGCGCGTGCCAGCGCGTGCTCCCGGATGGCGCCTCCGCGTGCTTTCCGCTGGAGGCGTTGCCCGCCTGTTGAGCGCTCACAGCCCGCAGGTGCCTTGGGGAGCGGCCCTTAGGCTCTGTCCTCTGCAGGCACCTGTTGGAGAATACTGGGTCATCCTCTGAGATAAGCACGAGTTTCATTTAGCCTGTACTGTGGGGCGACTGTCTTTGTCCAACTGTCCACTTCCACAGCGGCCAGCTCAGCGGAAGCTTTTATTCCCAGCTGTGTATTTGTGAGCCACGCTTGCCCTCGAGGCTCCTGGTACTATACCCACCCGCAAGGCTTTGTAAATACCACATTTAGAATCTGAGGTGAAGCTGCTGCAGGGATTAAATGCTGAAGCTTCGGTGAAAGAGGGTGAATTATGCACACCATCTGGTGTCTGAGACTTGGGACAATTATGCGTGTGTGCAGAATGACATAAAATGCACAGATGAGCCCTGATTTGCACATTTCTTTCTTTTTTAAGAATAATATCCAATATCTGAGATTCAGGCATCCAGCTGGCATCAAAACAATTCTACCTCATTGATTTGCTCAGGAATAAATGTTTTATCTTTATGATCCTGGATAATTCAAATATCAGGCATTGGTTTTAGTGCTTAGATAAAGCACAGCCTATTTTCTGGCTGCTCTGCCTAGGTCTGCTTGCTACAATCTGATGTATATTTGGGAACTGTGCATCAGATAAATGCAATTGAATGTTGGTGAAGAGAAATACTAGAATTAGCGCTTATAAATCACAGTGAGCCCTTTATATTACTGAGAACAGTGGCCAAAGAGGAAGTGAACACAGAGCAGGGCGTGGCATCTGTCAGCGCTGCCAGCTCCCCACTGTGAGCACGCTCTGTGTGTCCTCAGCTCGTCAGGCCATACGACCCCATTCCAGGGTCTTCGCACAGAATTGAGCTCCCAAGGAGGACTCCAGGGTCCATCCGACTTCCAGCAGGAGTACAAAGTTGATTTCATTGTTTCCTGAGAATGAAATACTTCACAAACCAAATTTTCCTCACTTATGGCCTGTTTTCCTTTCATTTTGAGTCTCCTCCCCGGCGCTGTCCACTGGCAGCTGTTTCAGTTGTGTGGGTCCCAGTCCACTCGGCGAGTGCCAGCACACTATCAAGGTGAGGACGTTCTCGGCAGCGGTGGTGGGTCCCGTAGTCCACAGCGGAGGGTGATGGGACCATAACTTCACCCGTGGATGCGCTCAGGGCCCAGTGTGCTGGGGGCTCGGTGCTGGGTAGAGGTGGCCCTGGGTGTGAGCTGGCTCCTCCCCTCCTTTCTGCTTCTGGCCACCATGGGTGGGCGCCTTTTCTTCCACTGTGCCCTTCCACCTTGCTGTTTCAGCCTTGAAGCCAGCCGACTAGGGGCAGAACCTGCAGGTCAGATGAACCTGTCCTCTTAAGGTGGGTGTGTCCCACTGAGGGGACAGTGGCTAAGATAGCAGCTAAGACCTCCTGGCTGTGTCACCTCTGGAAGAGCCTGGTGTGGTGTCCACACATGCATGGAACACCTGTGGGCCCGCAAAGTGGCTGCCTGGCCGTGGGCATCTTCCCAGGAGATATGATCTTCACCGAGCTAGAGGCCTAGAGAGAAGGCCCTGGCCAGCTGAGGGCACAGGACTTGATCAGATGAGCCTGCCTCTGGCCCTCTCCCTTCCTGGCTCCTGCTGCTATGTGTCCCGGCTCCTGCCACTGTGTGGCTCTGCCTACATCTCACTAGTGTTCAGGAAGCCAGGAAGAAAGGTGGGTGTGTCCTCCTGCCTGGGATCCATGGTGAGCAGTCACATGACAAGACTTCAGCAACAGGTGACATGCTCAGCGTCATTGTCCCCTTGGCTGCCTCTGGGCACTGTGATGGTTGCTGAGTGACTGAGAGTTCCCCAACATCCCTCTGTAATTAACCTTGGGGGAGATTGTGCCAGTGAGGACTTAGGATATTTCCTCCCCAGCCAATTTTGTGGTCTCAGGACCCAAAGCTCAATCCCCGAACCTGGGAACAACCCAAAACAGGCCTCTGAAGCAGGCGTGTCTAGTGCTGTGAGCTGTAGCCCGAGGCGCTGCTATGGCAGGGCCTGCAAGAGGCAGCTTCACCAAAGCACTCCTGGCCAGAGCATCTGCTGAGGGAGGCTGCTGCCTTCTCGGTGTTCCTGGGTGTGCACGCGGTCCCGTGACATGTGTGTGCCTGTGGGCCGGGGAACAGCTTCTTTCAGATGTACTGAGGCAGGCAGGGGGGCTGCTTTCCTGAAATTTCAACATTGTAATCAAGAATGGTCCATTTGCTGTCATCTAGATTTAAGGAATCAGTCACACTTTCATGGAATCTATGGTAATTAGATTTGGAAGAATCCATTATCAACCCAAATCACAAATTATTAATTACACTAAGTCATAAATCTCCAGGATAGAAAAGATAAAAGAACAAAGGAGCATAAACGAAGGTGCAGGCTCAGGAGCAACCCATCTTCCCCTCCTCACCTGCTGCCCAAGCCAGCTCTGCTGCTCCTGACATCTGTCCTCATCACGAAGGCAGAGCCAGGCGGTGCTGAGCACGACAGTGTTCATCATGAAGCTTGGGACCAAGAGGGCGCCTGACCACTCTATTTTCTTTTGTTGTCAGATGCTCTGCTCATGTGTTGATTGTTCAGTTTCCCTGCTCCTCGTATTCCAAATCTCTTTCTAAGACACTGTGCCAGGAGTTGGGGAAATACAAAGATGAACAGGCCAGCTCTGCGCCTTCGGGGAGCCTCCGAGTCTGGTGTGTTATCCGAGAAAGGGTTGTGCATGAGACGCGGCTTGCTGGGGTGATTACTCGCCTATTTTCTAAATGCTTCCCAATGCAGCAGCTGTGGTTACAGTGGAGTCTGGATGGGGTGGCCGTGGCTCCCATGGGCAGGAGGCAGCTGGATGGGGAGGGTGCGAAAGACAGGGTAGTTCTCCGACACTTGGTGTTCCTGATGTGGTCTCAGTGAGCACCTGAGCCGTTGGCCTCTCAGGAAGCCTTCCTTCCAGAACACAGAGATTCCTGTGTGTCCCCAGGACATGTGTACATGACACACCAGCGGAACATTACTCAGCCATGACAAACAAAGGATGTGCAGCAGCACAGAGTGCCCTGGAGGACACCGTGTGTGACCTCAGCAGGTGCAGAGACACCCAGAGATGCCCACCTCCACCTAACTCCTGTGGAGGTTCCTGGGCTGGGGTGGGGTGCACACCGGCAGCTCAGCTCAGTCCTGCAGCCTGAGTACCGAGGGCCTGCTGCTGCAGCAACACAGCCTGTGTGGCGAGGAGGAGGCGCCAGGTGTGCAGGCCATCAGGGTTGTGATCCGCACTGCCCGTAGGACTCAGGAAGCACCACATGTGCAGCTGAAATGTGCAGCACACCTGACAGCTGCACCTCAGCAGCGCTCACGTGGGGACACGTGGCTGCATCCAGGCCCCACCCTGTGCCTGGCTCCATGGCAGTGGCAGGGGCAGGCCAGGCCCACTGTGCAGCTGGATGCTGGAGATTCAGCACGATCTGCGAAAACTGGTGTTTCCCACATCTGTTCCCCTGACTATATCAGAGTGGAGGGATTAAAGCGAGAGTACGCCTGTGCACGTGGCCAAAGGCCTGGAGGGACCTTGCACTAGCCCTCGCCTTGCACTGTTGGCACCTGCGCTGTGGATGGGCAGAGGGAAAGACAGTGGCTAGGGCTCTCACACCAGGCCCAGCGCTCCTGCTGAGACGTGGGCTGGGCTTGGGTCTTTCGCAGAATACCTGGGACCCTGCCATATAACAAAGACCAAACTTAGAGGAATAAATGAGCCAACAGAGGTCAGAGTCGCGGTCCTGCTGCAGGTCTCAACCTAGCGATCTGATTGGTCTGTGCATAGAACAGTGACCGGGTGTCACTCTTGGAAACAATCATTCATATCATTGTCTTTGAATAATAAAATTAGGATGATTTCATAATTTGTCATCTTTTTATAATTCCAGACAGTTGCTGAGATACTACAAAACAAAAGTAAGAAAGTTAGTGTGATAAAGTTAAGCAATTGCTGTGTCCCACATTAGATCAAACCTGAGACTCATTTAGGGTGAGCTCCTTGCAGGTGGAGCCTGGACCATGGACTTAAGGCTACCCGGAAGCCTCTGCTAGGCCTCTGTGCCTTGGCGTGGGAGGAGGTCCAGTTCTCCCGCTTCTCGGGGAGGCCTACAGGAGTATGAAATAGTTCAGCAAGCAAGCCAGCTGCCCTGCTGCTAGCTCTGGGACTTGAGGGGCGCTCAAAAGCCTGCTCAGGCACTGGGGCCGCCAAGCCTACCTGGAAATGCCTCCAACCTGGAAACTGCCCCTGGCCCCCCTCTGCTCCTGCTGAGGCCACCAGGGAGAAACATAACACTCCAGTTGGCTGGGCATGGGCTTGGCCTCCCTCCACAGCTGCAGCCCAGGGACCAAGGAGCAGCCTGGAGTGGGGCCATGGGAAGCCGGGAGCAGTGTCCCCACCCACAGCTTCAGCGCTGGCTCCTGGTGCCGGGCACAAGCCAGGTCAACACTGCCCTCACCCTGCGAGGCGGCTCGGATGAAGCACAGGCTGGAGCCGTGGAGAGGCTTCCGCTCTCTCCATCCTCTTCCTCTATGATAGCAGGTGTCACAAGGCTGTTCACAGGTGGTCAGGGATGTCCAGCAGCTGCAGGCCTCACCTTCCAGTGTGGATGGGGGCAGTGCGCTATCACACTTGCCAGGGTCTTTGTACCGAGCTCTTCTTTGATGTTTTATTTTAAGACAGGGTCTTGTTAAGTCACTAATTGCCCAGACTGGGCTCAAACTTAAGCACTTCTTGCCTGAGTTTGCCAGAGTGCTGGGATTATAAGCTGTGTCACTTTTGGATGTGCAGACAGCATGGTCTTCTCCAGAAGTCCTCCTGGCCCTCCTCGGCCCTTGGGGTGTCCTACAGACCCATGTTGGTCTGAATTTGAATCTAGTCCAAATTCCTCAGCCAGTGTGGACACTGCAGCTCAGAAGCTGGCTTTAATGAAGTGGGATGTGCACTGCATGCTAAAGGAAGATAAACTGGTTGTGGGAATCCCAGCGAGGTAAGTAGGACTCTGTTCAAAGAGCAAGGCTGGTGTGACATTGACGTGGAATTCCAGCGGGGAGCCTTAAATGAAATTTCTGGACTTTAATACCTTTGTGTACAGCCAAGAATCTGCCTTCTGACTTTGAAATGAGTTCAAAACCTGAGTCACTCAGCAACCATTTTTCAAATATGAGAGCCTTGTCAATCGAAGTAATAGCTTTGGGATAAAGTCGTTCACGGCACCGGGCCTCTCGGGGGAGCAGCTGTCTCTCACGTCTTAATTCGCACCAGTCAGAACTTTCATGTTTCAGAAGAATGTATCTTTATATTTTTAACTGCATGTTAATTTTAATTAACATTCTATGTAATTTAATTTTATATCTGAAATACATGTAAATAAACCTGAGAGATAAAATTCTTTAAAACAGTGGGCTCCCATTTGCTCCCATCAGTGCTCCGGACTTGGCTCACACACACTCACACTCACACACACACACACGCACACACACACACACACACATGCATGCCCACACGAGTGTGCACTTGGAGCATCACGGAGGTCAGAGTGGCTGGGGGCAGCCCGCCAGCGAGCGTCTCGGCCCATTCTCTGTGGTACTTGCTCTTGTACAGCTCTTTGCTCTGGGGTGGCAGGGCTGCAGTCAGCTCCACTGATGTTGGGACTGGAGACTATACCTTCCCGCAGTGGTGGGTGGCTGCAGGAGCGCCCTCACTCTGCTTTCCTGGCCGAATGTGCCTTCTGTCTCTTCAGCCCCTCAGTAGTAAGGCCCTGGCAAACTGTGCTTCCTAGGCTCTCAGTAGCCCTGAAAGCTGCAGGGCTAGGCCCTGTGTGTTCCGTGTGTGTCTGTGTGACTCTGTGCACCTGCACATGTCTGTGTGTACATGCTGATGTATGTGCATGGCTGTGTGTACATGCACATGTGTGTTTATGTCTGTGTGCACATGCACGTGTGTGTCTGTGCGTATGTGTGCACGTATGTCTGTGCATAGGCATGTGTCTGTGTCTCTCTGTGTGTGCATGTGTGTCTGTACACATGCACTGTGTACGTTCTGTGTCTGTGTGTACATGCTTGTGTGTGTGTGGCTGTACACACGTGTGCACACATGTGTTTGACTGCACACGTGTATATGTCTGTGTGTACACATGTGTGTGCACGTGTGTGTTTGCACATGCACATGTGTATATGTCTGTGTGTGTGCACGTGTGTGTCTGTGCACATGCACTGTTGCATGTCTGTGTCTGTTTACATGTGCATGTGTTTCTGTGTCTGTGTACATGTTTGTGTGACTGCACTGTGTGTCTGTGTGTACATGTGCATGTGTGTCTGTGTACATGCTTGTG
Organism: Octomys mimax; assembly: GCA_002564305.1. Classification (NCBI taxonomy): domain Eukaryota; kingdom Metazoa; phylum Chordata; class Mammalia; order Rodentia; family Octodontidae; genus Octomys; species Octomys mimax. The sequence continues at coordinate 1,905 of NDGM011255203.1, read as the reverse complement.
TGTCTGTGACTATGTACACATGCACATGTATGTCTCTGTGTGTATGTGTGCACATGCTTGTGTGACTGCACATGCACTTGTGTGTCTCTGTGTACATGTGCATGTGTGTCTGTGTCTTGTAAACATGTACCTGTGTGCATGTCTGTGCATACATGCTTGTGTGTCTATATGCATGCACATGTATGTATCTGTATGTGTGTATGTGTGTGACTGCACATGCACATGTGTGCGTGTGTGTCTGCATGTGCTTGTGTGTGACTGTGCAATGCATGTGTGTGTCTGTGTACATGTGCATGTGTGTCTGTGTCTGTGTACATATGCACCTGTGTGTGTATATCTGTGTCTGTGTGGACATGTTCATGTGTCTGTGTGACTACACATGCACGTGTGTCTGTGTGTATGTATGCACATGTGTCTGTGTGACACACATTCACTGTGTGTGTCTATGTACATGCTTGTATGTCTGTGACTGTGTACACATGCACACGTATGTGTCTATGTGTATGTGTGCACATGTGTGGCTGCACATGCATATGTGTGTGTATGCACGGGCACATGTTGTCTGTGAGCACATGCATGCATGTGTGTGTCTCTGTATGCATGTGCATATGTGTGTCTGTGCAACTGTGTACACATGGACTGTGTGCATACCTGTGTCTGTGTGTACATGCTTATGTGTCTGTCTGTATATACATGCACACATGTCTCTCTGTATATGTATGCACATGTGTGACTGTGCATATGCACGTGTGCATGTGTCTGTGTGCACGTGTGTCTCTGTACACATGCACCTGTGTGCATGTCTGTGTGTGTACATGTTTGTGTGTGTCTGTATCTCTGTGTATCTGGGGTGTGTGTGATGGGTTTGGTCACTTTAGAAGAGGTAAACATCCCTTCAAGCACCCATGATCCAAGTCCCAAGTCTGCAGTGAAGTCTGTGGCACAGGAAGGGCGCACTGCACACGATGGCATGCTGTCCCTGGGGCAGGAAGGCGCGTACACTGGATGAAGCAGTACCACAGGGCAGATGGGCGTGTATTGGATGTGAAGGCTGCGCAGGTGCTGGGGTCATGGACCGTGTTAGCCCATTTTGCTGTTGCTGGAACATGATCGCAGACACCCACAGCTTAAGGAGGGCAGCTCTACACGGCTCACAGCTTCAGAGGACATAGTTCATGCAGCCAGCTCCAAAGTGCAGTGTGGTGGCCAGTAGGCGTGGTAGAGCCGAGCTGCTCACATCCCTCATGGTCACTGGGAAGCAGAGCAGGGGACAGGGCTCGTGAAAGATCCTCCACCACCAGCTGGCTCCCCACACACAACTCTGAGCTCCAAAGATCAGTCCCCACAGGAACTGCGTGCCAAGTGGTGCCACTTCCTGGATTGGTCAGGTTGGCGTTAAACTGCCCCCTGCCTCCCAACTCCAGAGAGTGAGCTCCATAGAGGGTCTTAGAAATTTACATCTCTGTTTTTGTCTACTTCAGGCTGCCTTAAGGGCAGGTCTGGTACAGCTTCTGGAGCTGGGAATTGAACTGCAGTCCTATGCGCCTGCCTGCATTTACTCAAGTGGTGCTTTAAACAATACATCTCTTTTTAGAAAACAGTAGCTGCTTTTGCACCTAAAGAGAAGAGGTAACTCAAGAATGGAGTTTCAGCTGGGCCAGCCAGATAGCTCAGGAGATTAAAGTGCCTGCTTAGGGAGACACAGGGCTCAGAGGTTCAATCCCTGGTGGCCTGTTGAGCTGGCCCCACCCCTGGGGCACACTGAGATGGTGATTGTGACTGGGTGTAGTGACGCACACCTTTAATCCCAGTACTTGGGAAGATGAAAACGGAGGATCACTAGGAGTCCAATCTGTGTAGTGAGACCCTGTAAACCTTGCACTAAATACAAAAAAAAAAAAAAAA
>NDGM011255200.1:0-24042 GCA_002564305.1 Octomys mimax | reverse complement strand
TCTCTCTCTCTCTCTCGCTCTCTCCCTCTAAATAAATAAATAAATGTTTAAAAAAAATCACATTATCATCTCAATATATCCATAAAAAGTTTTTGACAAAGTCTGACATTCATTTATTATAAAACTCTACTGAAAATTGGAATAGATGGATATGACCTTAATCTGATAATCTACGACAAACTAACAATCAACATCATTCTAAATGAACAAAAAAAATTTAAATCTTTCACTATAAAATCAGGTACATGAAAGAATGTCCACTGTTTCCAGTCTTGTTCAGTATAGTTCTGGAAACATTAGTCAGAGCAATTAGCACATAGAGAAACAAAAGGAATAAGGATAAGAAAGAAGTTAAATTATCATTATTTGAAGATGACATGATATTCTGTTTAGAAGACCCAAAAAAAACCCTCCACCAACAGAGTTCTAGATTTAATAACCAGATTCAATAGTTATTGTATACAAAGTCAATAATGAAAAGTGCATTCATATCCACAAACAATGAACTCCTTGAGAGAGAAATCAGGGGAACCATGCTCCTTACAATAGCATCAAAAAACCCCAAAATACTTATGGAATCAATCTAACAAAGGAAGTAAAAAATCTACACATTGAAAATTACAGTAATCTGAAAAAGGAGATTGGAGAGGATATCAGAAAATGGAAAGATATCCATTGCTCATGGATAGGATAAGTTGACAGAGTGAAAATGGCCATACTCCCAAGACTCTTACACAGATTGAATGCGATCCCAAACAAAATACCAATAGCATGTCTCACAGAACTAGAGAAAACATTCGCAAGATTCATGTGCAACCAGAAGAGACCTACAATAAAACAGGCATTTCTGGACAACAAAGCCAAGGAAGGAAACATCACAGTTCCTGACTTGAAATTATACTATAAAGCTAATATGATGAAATTAGCATGGAACTGGCAAAAAAAGAAATGGATTTGAAGATGAGTAGAACATAGAATATACAGACACAATGAAAAACACATTCAGCCACTTTTTATTTGACAAAAGGGAAAAACATGTTAACTGGAAGAAATGTAGCCTCTTTAATAAATGCTGCTGCAAAAACTGGCTCTCTACATGCTGAAGATAGGTTAGCCAATAGCGTAGGAAAAAAGCCTACAAGTAAACATCTCCATAGTCAAATGAAGTGTCAAAAATACAGAGTGAAGAAAGGATGATTTATTAAATAAATTATACTGGAAAATTTTATATATACATGCAAAAGAATAAAAATAAACCTTGTCTCACAATCATATATGAAAGTGAACTTAAAAGGGCAAAAACTCAAATGTAGAGCTTTAAATTATGAAACTATTAGAAGAAAACCTAGAAAATCCATGACTGTCTCAAAATCTATGAAATTACTTCTTGGCTATGAATTCTCAAAGCATAGGTCATAAAATTAAAAGCAAACAGATAATTTTACATTCAACTTAAAAACTCCTTCACAGCAAAAGAAGCAATTAATACAATTAATAAACAACTTGCATGATGGGAGAAGAAACTGCAAGTTCTATATCTTACTACAAGTTAAATCCAAAATGTACAAGATCTAAAATATTTCAATTGTAAGAAAACAAATATCCCAATCATGATATGGCCAAAAGACCTGAATAAATGTTTCTGAAAGGAAAAATTGTAAGTGGTAAGGTATTAAAAAATTGCTCAATATCACTAATCATCATAAAGTGCAAAATTAAATTATAATGATTGAATTATGTTATATTGCCTCTTAGAATAGCTATATGACAAGGACAAAAGATAAATGTTGGGGAGGAACTGGCAAGAAGGGAAATCTGTTACTTATGGTGAAAATATAAATTATTATTGTCATTATGGAAAACTATATTAAAAATGAACCCATTCTGGAATCCAGGAATACTTGTAATGGGCATATATCCAAAGGAAATAAAATAATCATGTCAAACAAATAAATCTGTTTTCCAGTTTTCACCACTGCATTTTTCACAGTAACTAAGATATGGAATCATCCAAAGTTTCCATCAGTGAATACATAAATAATATATAAGGTGGAATAACTTTCAGTTTTTTCAAAGTTGGAAATCCTATAATTTTTGACCAAATGGATGATCCTAAAAGGTGTTATGTTTGAAGTGAAATAAGCTCTGGCATAGAGAGACTGTATGATCTCAGTTATGTATTGAATTACTATATGATCTTGCTTACGTATTTAATTTAATATATTGAACTAATGAAAGTATAGAGTAGATTGGTATTTGCCAAGATTTGGGTAGGGTGGGATGGGGAAATGTTGGTCAAATAATACAATTTCATGTAGATAGGAGGAAAAGGTCCAAGAAATCTAGTGTATAATATGGTTGCTAGGGGAGATGGCTCAGTGGAATAAGCGCTGCCCTGGCAAATGCAAGGGCCTGAGTTCAATCCCCAGTTCAAAAAAAAAAAATGGTTGCTGCAATTAAGAATACTATATTCTCAGAAGTTATGAAAAGTAAATTTTAAGTATTCTCAATATAAATGTATGAGATTAAGCGTTACTTACCTTGACTTAGCTATTCTAGAATTTATATATAATTCCAAGTATTGTGTTGTACATGATATGTATTTTTAATCAAAATTTAAATTAATTATAAAATATTTAAGAATAAATGAATGATAAAAACAAATTAAATCCATTTTATTTTCTTCTGAAATCAAATTTCTCACAGAAGGGGCAGGAAAAACTGTGGTGTTTCCTGATAGTTATGCTTCAAGTTCTTTACTGTTGAACAATCAGTATTTCTCAGTGCTAGATAAAATTTTATTTGATTACAGATACTGTGTGCATAAATGCATTCCTGTAATTAGATGTTACTATGCAAAGGGATATAGTCTCTTTACTCCTACTTTATCATTTAGGAGACAACATTAAGTAAATAAATTTAACTCCTTGACAGGTATATTGTAGAGAGATAATTCAGACCACAAAAATGACATTATATATTAAATTGATAGAACTTTTAAAGCAAAAATATTCACAATGTTAATGATAAAGCCAGGAACAGACCTACAAAGTCAAAAACTATAGCTTTTGTATTCTATTGTGTCTTTTATCATTGGGAGTTTAATGTAAGTGTCTCTGGATTTTGTTTTGTTAATATTTGGGTAGAAAATAAAAATTGGATAAGAGAAAATGAATTGTCTTAATTAAAATAAACCCTGAAATGTCCTTTAGATTAGAACTGAGTAAGCTGCTGAAGGAAGGGGCAGGGCTGCACTAGTGACTCTGTTATCCAAAGTTTTATCTTTACCTTCTGAGTCCCTTCCTGTGGTCCTTATTACCATCACAAGGATGTTGTACCTTGCTATTTAAGACCCCAGGTGGAGAATGTGTACAAATAAAATTTACTTGAGTCTTTTAAAATTGTACATAATAGGAAATAGTGGGATAGATCTTTTACAAAAGGGAAGGGGACCAAGAGATGGAGGGGGAAGGAAGAATGAAAAATAATTAAGATGTGCTATGCACATGTACCAACTCCCTATGAAAAATTCAGTTATTCTGTAATGCAAACATGTACTAATAACATTTGATAAAAAGGATGTTTGCCTGCCTAGCAGTTTCTAAATAAACTTTAATTCATAAAGGATATGTTGCAAGTAAAATAGAATTTATAATTTAATTTCTTTTAAAAACTACAATACACATATGTGTAAAAAATCGTGGAGCAAGACTCCAGTGCTTAAGATTTGAGAAGTGCCCTGGACCTTGTGAGTGGAGGCTCTTGTCTGCACTTTTGTTTTCTATCACACTTTTCCCCCTTTTCTCCTGATTAAGTCAAGCTTACTTTTTTAACTCTTGGAATGTTCCCTGCTGTCTTTGGACTCAGGGATTTTGTGCATGCTATTTTTTTTTATGTGAGAAGTTTTGCTCAGCAAAGCTGCATGTCTCAGTTACTCTTCTCTTACCTGACACTCAAAATTAGGGAAGGAAAGGTTCATTTAGCTCACAGTTACTACAGGTTTCAGTCCATACTCAGCTGGCTCCAAGGCAAAGCCACACATGGCAGTGAGCAACCTTTCCAGGTGGCAGCAAAGAGCAGAGAGCAAGAGAAAGAAGTAGCAGCAGCCCAAGCACCTAGCTTCTCTCCCCACCTTACATTGAAATGCAGATTACCTGCCCCAGGGCAGGTGCCTCGTCCACACCCACAATAATCAATGGCAAACTCTCTAAACTGTCCACTGGCAGGACTGCCTGAGGCTTTGGGGAGACACCTACATACAGACCATAACGCTGTGCTTTGTGAGAGATACCTAGCTCCCCATTGTAAATGATCCTCTTCCCACCATTAAATGTTCTTTAATTATCTGGGACCATGTTAAAACACAAATTGTCATTTATATTTGTTGTCATAATACACTTGTCTCCTTATAAAACTATTTTCTTTACAAGGTCAAGATCCATTTTAATTTTCATCAAATTGGGCACATAGTAGGCAGTCAGTATGTTTTTTAGATAAATGCATGGGAAGAAAATATAGTACAGTAATTACTAAATACCATGTAGGTATAGGACAGATACATTTACAAACCAATTGTATGACACTGAGTGAAATACACAATGCTTGCTAATGTTGCCTTCACTTTTTCGTTATAATCATCAATGCCCCCAAAGTGATATTGATTGATATTGTAAGAAATAAAATGTTCTTCATATCTTCACTAGCTCATAGAAAAGAAGCAAACTATTCAAACAAAAGAAAGGGGAAAAAGGACTATTACTGGGCTTATGAGTCATTCCCTTGATATCAGCAGTAAAAAGAAACAAGTGTTCCATTCTGGACCTCATTATTCTGACTAGTGGTAGTCTAGACCCATATCAGAAAGTAATTGATCTACAGCCCTCATTGTGACTTACCTTCCTTCCTGATGATAGAGTCACTCAAGTTTCCTGAAAAAAGGCACCATTTTCTTTGCCTTGCCTCTTTTAGCTTCTGTTTATGTAACAAAAATGTCTTCTCTTTTGTATTTTTTAAGTCACTTTATCATTCATTTGTTCTCAGTGTTTTTTTTTTTTTTTATTTTTTGCTGATCTTCTGAAACTAAGGATGGTACCCTACTATCTCATTCCCAAAAGTATGTCTCTCATTGAATTCTTGTTTTGTGACTAAAGTTTTCCCTGAAATTTTACTACTGCAATAATAGAGACAAGTGTTTCTGTTCTTGAGGACCTAGCTTAGTGGCACAGCCTGCCTGGCAAGCCCAAGGTCCTGAAATTGACTCCTGGCATTCAGCCCCAAAATCGCCAAAACCCAAAACAAAACAAAACCAATGTAGTTTTTGCATACATACATATGTATGTATGTATTTTTGAGGCAAGGGAGAAGGGCATTTTATAATTAACTTCCTTTTCCTACACTCTTCCTTTGCCCTATTTGATAATTTGTTGTGGGTGAACTAGAAGGAAGATTAAGACATTTTCAGAGCTTTTATTAGAACTAGGATGGATTTCTTTCTGAGCATAGCCTAGAAAATATCTGCTGTGGGATGCATATCAGATTTTTAAGGAAATTAAAATTAATATTACTGTGAGCTTCTTAGGAAGTGTGAAACAGGATAAATACTTAAAATTTGAAGGTCTACTGGACTGTATTAGGTACAATGTTTGGTACTTTAAATGAGTTGTACATAAACAAATGTACAGCAGTCATTTGTTCAACTGTCACTGAGCTTCTACTTTTTATGGACTGTTTAAATACAGCATAGTTTTTCTATGTTAGAAGCCTATTGGCATATTGATCAATTCTACCTGGCTTTGAGGGAGTCCTTTTGTATTCTGTTCTTCTACTTGAGGAAAGTAGGGCTCAGAGAAGTGAAATAACTGGTCCAAAGTTATGTAAGTAGTAGGTAGTAAATATTAAATTTTTTTCATCTTCCCTTTACCTCCTTAGATATTTGTGATTATAATATTTTCTTTCCAATGAAAGTGTTGAATAAAATTGAAAGCTGTATGCAGCATAGTATAAGACAGTGATACATGTATTTTTAAATAGATAAAAATTACTTCACATTTGTATTCTTTTATTTGAAGTGTCAAGAGGAAGGGATAGATTGACTATGAGAACAGACTGTTGAATAATAAATTTATATACAAGAATTAAATATGACAAAAATACAAATATGGAGTGGGCAAGATAGCTCAACTGACTAAAGTGCCTGCTTAGGCAAGCCTAGGCAAGTGCAGGGACATTGGTTCGATTCCCCATAGTACATGCTACTCTAGCCCCACCTCCAGTACTGGCTGAGCCAGCCACAGAATCAGGGCATATGGCATATGCCTATAATACCAGCACTGGGGAGGCTGAAAGCAGGAGATCACTATGAGTCCAAGCTGCGTAGTGAGACCCTGTAGCAACTAAATACATTTTAGAAAGTTAAAAATATGTAAAAAGAAATATTTAAAAAGAATATTTAAATATTAAAAAAATTACAAATATGTAAAAAAGAATATTTAAAAATATGTAAAAAGAATATTTAAATTACAAATATGTAAAAAAGAATATTTAAAAAGAATATTTAAGAATATTTTAAAATATGATGGAAGTTGTCCCAGAGGATTAGAAGGGGAAGAATGATTTTCTAGGGAATGAAAAGTCTGAGGAGAACTTTAATGTTTGTATTTATTTTCATAGAACTGGTGAAAAAATATTAAAAGTAGTTAAATCTTGGATTTTAGTAAGCTAAACCTTTAAATTTTAGTTTATAACAAAAATTATAAAATTCAAATAAATATGAACTATCATTTTTGATCTTTGGAAATAATACATTTTGAGGTTTAGAGAGAGACATTTAATGTAGATTCAGGTTGGTTGTGGAGATTTTGGTTCAGGTATTCCTGATATCTTTGTTTTACTTAAGTTTTTAAATTCATCATTTAATTTCATGATCAAAACCATAGGTTTGGTAGTCAGTGTCAATAACTCTTCCAGTTACTGTCTTGCCCGACCCCATTGGGCAAGTTATGTTTCTAAACAATTTTTTGTTTTGTTTTTTATTTGCAAAACTATGGCCCATATGTCATACAGTTATTATGTGAATAAAATAATATAATTTTAACATACTTACTACATGAATGTGCAACCTTTTGGCTTGCTTTGGTCACACTGAGTGAAGAGAAATATATACTGGGGTATATATAAAATATATAATATAGTTATGTTATATATTCAGTAAGTAGCAACACTTCCTGAATTTAAAATAATTTCTTTATTTTCTCTTTAAATTTTATTTTAATGGGTCTCAAAATTCTGTGACAGATTTTTGGTCAAGTTGTTTCTATTTTTTCGGAACTGGGGATTGAACTCAGGCCCTTGTGCTTGCCAGGGAAGTGATAATTCTACTGAGCCATCTCCCCAGCACCCAAGTTGTTTCTATTAAAAAGTATTGATTTTAAAAACTGATAACTTAAAAACTGCCCCCCACATACAAATGGTCCACAAAACATTCTCCTTTCCTTCTGAAGGTTTTACGATGCATTGTTATCATTAACCAATCTTTATCAAACTTAAATGACCATTTGGGAGAAACAGTTCTGAGACTAGTCTTCCAACCACTGATTAAGACTGGGGTGTCAGGTGTCAGGGATAATATTCATTTAGCCTTCTGAGCTTTCTGGGCTGACTTGGTGACCTTGCCAGCTCTAGCAGTCTTCTTGTCTACAGCTTTGATGATACCCACAGCGTCTGTTTCATATTGTGAAAAGCAAAGTGACCCAGAGGTGGTTAGTCAGAGAAGCTCTTGACACACATGGGCTTTCCTGGAACCGTGTCAACAATGGCAGCATCACCAGATTTCAAAAACTTGGAACCATGTTCCAGCTTTTTACCAGACCGGCAATCAATCTTTTCTTTCAGCTCAGCAAACTTTCAAGCAATGGGAGCTGTGTGACAGTCCAAGACAGGGCCATAGCCACCACTGATCTGGGTGGGATGATTCAGGATAGTTACCTGAGCAGTGAAACCAGCTGCTTCCATTGGTGGGTCATTTTTGCTGTCACCAGCAACATTGCTATGCCAGACATCTTTGATAGGTTTCTTGATGTTGAAATCCACATTGTCCCCAGGAAGAGCTTCACTCAAAGCTTCATGGTGCATTTCAACAGACTTGACTTCAGTTGTGATGTTGACTGGAGCAAAGGTGATCACCATGCTGGGTTTGAGAACACCAGTTTCCACAGGGCCCACAGGGATATTGTCAATACCACCAATTTTGTAGACATCTTAGAGGGGAAGCTGCAAAGGCTTGTCAGTTGGGCAATTGGGTAGAAGAATGCAATCCAAAGCTTCAAGCAGTGTGGTTCCATTTGCATTGCCATCTTTACGAGAGATCTTCCATCCTTTGAACCAAGGCATGTTACCACTTGGCTCCAGCATGTCACTAGTCCAAACAGAAATTGGCACAAAAGCTATGGTGTCAGGGTTGTAGCCGATTTTCTTCATGTAGGTGCTGACTTCCTTAACAATTTCCTTGTATCTCTTCTGGCTGTAGGGTGGCTCCATGGAATCCGTTTTGTTAACACCAACAACTAGTTGTTTCACACCCAGTGTGTAAGCCAAGAGGGTATGCTCATTAGTCTGCCCATTCTTGGAGATACCAGCTTCGAATTCACCAACACCAACAGCAATAATCAGGACAGCACAGTCAGCCTGAGATGTGCATATAATCATGTTTTTGATGAAGTCTCTATGTTTAGGGGCATTAATGATGGTCACATAAAACTTGCTGGTCTCAATTTTCCAAAGGAAGACATCAATAGTTGATACCACAATCACACTTGGCTTTCAGCTTGTCTAAGACCCCGGCATACTCAAAGGAACCCTTCCCCATGTCAGCAGACTCTTTGTCAAATTTTTCAGTGGTTCTTCTGTCAGTGTCACTGCATTTGTAGATGAGATAGCCAGTGGTGGTAGACTTGCCAGAGTCTATGTGTCTGATGAAGATGATATTAATGTGAGTCTTCCTTTCCCATGTTGGGTTTGATTTAGTGGTGGCTTTTGCTACATCTGTGCTCTTGCAGCAGACTCATTGCAAAAACTAAAGTAATTTTTTTTTTTTTGGTGGAACTGGGGATTGAACTCAGGCCCTTGTGTTTGCCAGGGAAGTATTTATTCCACTGAGCCATCTCCCCGGCCCCAAAAACTAAAATAATTTCAATTATATCTTTTAAAAACAGAGAGCAAGCTATCTACCTAATTTACACACAATATCAAGTACACCGCAAATATACTCTAAATGTTAACTTTTTGGTATTAAATTTTTCTAACTTTATATGATTATTATAAACATTTAATGAAATAAGTTGAGTAAAGCTCACAACACAATACCTTGCACTTAGGATTTTATAATTTTGAACTGTCTCACTATAGTCGCCCACCCCAGCTTTCTCTTGAACATTTAATTAACTTCTTAAGGTTTTTCCATGTTTTGTGCTGAGTTGAACATTTTTAATTACATTTGACTAATCTATTTTATAACATTTATAGCTACTTGGCAAATAATGTGATTATTTTATATGATAACTTGAATTATATAAACTGTTGTTTATAAGAAATAAGAAATTATTCATTTAAACTTTTCCCTGTATTAATCTTGGCTAGAGGGATAGTTCTAACTATTTTGTAGTAAGGATGCCTATTGTACTTCTGGTTACTTTTTGGAAAAATGTAGGTTTTCCTCACTCTAAGAAATATTTCTAGCATGCAAAAGAAAATAAATGTTTATTTGGCATTATTTTGAGAGATGGGGTTGGAAGAGGATTACCCTTCACTTAAAAATGAAAATGGTGCAGAAATTAAAGAATTAAAGGAGGATGAATAACCATAAGTAAGGAAGAGAGCAGTGATCCTGGAGGGCAGACCTCAACAGATCAACAATTTGAGGAGTTTAGCCATGAAACACTGAAGTGAGTAGAGACAGGAATGTAACATCTTATAAAGAGTATTGAGGGAGTTTAGTGTATCCATAAATTGGGATTGGCTTTTGCATAATGTTAAAGGGTTGAGCATGTTTAAACCAATTTTGTAATAGATAATCCTTTTATTACAGGTATACTAATTAAGGAATTGTGTATTGCTATTTTAAAATATCAAAATAAGATTGTATAAGGTACTGGGTTCATTCCTTAGCACTCACACACCACAACATATGTTAACATCTTTCTTACATAGCTTACAGAAAAAAGCTATAAACTCTATTTTATGACAACGATAGTTAAGAGTAATTTGGGTACAAAAATGAGAAAATTTGCATGAACCCTCTGATTTGCTGTGTGATTTTAGGTGTCAAGATGATGGGGTGTGACTGATTGGAGCAGTGGGACAAGAGGCAGGACTTGCTCCATAGACTGTCTCCAGAGCAGTCAAAATCCTAAGAGCAGTTTGAATAGCACACCTTTCAGAAGCTACTCAAATGAAAGAAATGTTTTCAAAAGCTTTTTCCCTCAAACTTGAATAAAGGGAATGTATTTTGATGTGCCCAGTTTTATGGCTTAATGAAAATAGTTGGAAATTGGTGTATTCTGCTTTTATAACAGCGATGATTGATAAATCCTTTGAGAAAATTGATGAGCTAATGTTAATGTGATCTGTATTAACCTACAAGAGCTATTATATGTAGTCACTCATTTATTTTTTAAATAGATGCAAATACATTTTTATAGGAAGGAAGCAAAGATCTTCTGACAATCACAGTGTTCCCACAGAGAGATGAAATAATTTCACACAAAAAGAAATAAGTTAAAATTTTCTAGGGGCTGGGGAGATGGCTCAGTGGGATAAGTGCTTCCCTAGCAAGCACAAGGGCCTGAGTTCAATCCCCGGTTCCACCAAAAAAAAAAAAAAAAATTTTCTAGTACTTAAGAAGAAAATGAGTCCCACTCATCCTCCCTAGTTAAAAGTAGTGTCAGTGAATCTTTACTAATACATTGGGGTGTCTACAGTTTTGTCCATTAGCTCATATTTTATTATTAATTTTTTATTTCTTTAAGAAGAATAAAAAGTGAGAAATAATGAGGCAAAAGACTATTGGAGGCAAAAGACTTGGGGGTTCAAATCCTTCATCCATCAATTCATACCTATGAGATTTGGACAATTTTAAGTTAAATTCTCTGTATTTTAGATTCCTCATATCTTCAATTGAAATTTAAATGCATTTTCAGCAAAACTGTGTCCTGTTCAATTTTGTACCTCAGGTGTCTCTTAAGGATGGAATCTCAGGCTGGAGCATGTGCAGGGTCAGCACTTGAGAGTTAATGCTTCATTGAGTTTTATAGTTTTTGATACCTCACTTGCCACACTCCAGTCCTAACTCTGCTGCCATGGAGGATTGAGAAATGATTTGTGGGTTGAATGAGAAGGAGAAGAGAAATACTAAATCAGGTAAAGAAGTATGTTAAGTCATATGAGGTGCACCTATAATTTAGAAGTTTATTCTTTACTGTAGGGTTATGAGAAGTCAGTTAAAACCTTTTGACTAATGAAAAACTTGTTCAAAATTTTATCTGAAAATAATAATTTGGGGGGATGGGTAAGGAAAAAATTGAAGAGGACATTTCAGTGTTAATCAGTTAGGCGGTACATACTGTATCTCTGGAGAGTTGATGGTTATTGTGAAGATCGATACACTAGCAGTGAGGTGGAGGCAAGTTCAAACATTGTGGTATCTTTTGAAGTAGAGTCAACAGAATTTGGTGATGAGTTAGTTGTAGATTGTGAGGCAAAAGTCATTAAAAATGTCTAAAAAAGGTTTTGGTTTGACAAACTATTTGCTATGCAATATTTTATCCTGAAGGAGTAAGTTTGAAGAGAAGATTATGATTTCAGCTTTTTTCCTTTTTGGCATGTAGAATTGGAGAGTATCTGCAAGACATCCATGAAGAACTGTTTTAGGGGCCAGAGATATATCTCAACAGCAGCATAATTGCCTGCCTGGCAAGTGAAAGTTCCTGAGTTTGATCTCTGGCATATATATATATATATATATATATATATATATATATATATATATTTGGTGAAGAATTGGATTATAAACAACAGAAATTTTAAGAGGGACAATGGGAACATTAATTGTTTGAAACACAAATAATATTACCTACTAAGGGTGTGTTGAATGTAGAAAGAGCTAAAATGAAGATTAGCATTTACAACTTAGGAATAAGATAAAAAAGCAAAACAATGTTGAATTTTATTTTTGTCATTAGTACATATATGCAGTACATAATGTTTACATTCCTGAGGTGAGTTGAAACTTGTCCGTAACACATCCTAATTCTTTTTTCATCCCTTTTCTTCCTCATCCTTCCCTTTTTCTTCTATCTCTTGCTCTCCTTCCCATTTGCAAATGATGTGTCTTTGTTTGATATTATCTACCTCTTATTTTTTCTCTTTATATTTTGGATTTCTGTATTTCCCATGTAATATTTAATTTTGTGTGTCTGATTTATTTCACTTAATATTATGGTCTCAAACTTCGTAAGTTTTCCAAATATAAGGACAGATTAATATTTCACTGTGTATAAACATTACGTTTTCCTTACCCATTTATTTATTGATAGATGTACAGGCTTTTTCAAAGATTCAGCTATTACTAATTGTGTTGCATTAAATATGGGTATGTGTGTATCACTGTAACATGACATCTTTAACTTTTTTGGAAGATACATAGAAGGAGAATATCTGGATCAAATAAACATTCTAGCATTAGTTTTTTAACAAATCTCCATATTGATTTTCATAATAATTGCACTAGTTAACATGTCCTCCAACAATATAGAAGGTTTCTTTTTACCAAGAAGTCTTGCCCCCATTTGTTATTATTTGATATCTTGATGATAGCCATTCTCCTTAGAATAATACATAATTTCAGTGTTATTTTAATTAGTATCTCTCTAATACCCAGATATGTTGAATAGTTTTTTTTTCTTATATTTGTTGTTCATGTATGCTACTTCTTCTGAGAACTGTTTATTCATTTCAGTTGCCTATTTTTTCATTGAGCCTCATTTTGGGGGATTTAGTTTTTTGAGTGCATTATGTATTCTAAATATTAGTGTGCTGTCAGAAGAATTGTTGGAAAACTTAATTTCCCATTCTGTACATTGATTCTTTATTCTGTAATTGGTTCCTTTGCCGCACAGACTTTTTTTTTTTTTGCTTTCTTATGATCCCATTTGTTGATTCTTGCTATTATTTCTTCTGTAGTTGGAGTTATATTCAGAAAGTTCTTACCTATGTCTGCGTTCAAGAATTTTGACTATTCTATAATCCAGAAGGTCAAGTTTTGTTTCAATATTTAGAACTTTGTTCCTTTTTAATTTTAGTTTAGTACATCATGAGAGATATGAATGCAATTGAAACCTTCAGCTAATGAATAGCTACTTTTCCCAGAACCATTTTAGAAAGATGCAACTATTTTATCAAAGATGAAAAAATTGAATGTGTATGAGATTATTATTGCATTCTCAATTCTGTTCCTTTGATGTACATGTCTGTTTTGTGTGTTAGCATCATGCTGTTTTTGTCAGTGTAGCTTTGTAGTATAGTTGATACCTGGGATTGTGCTGTCTCTGACTTTGTTCTTGTTACCCAGGATTGTTTTTGGTATCTTTCCATTTTCTGATGTTCTCTTTGATTTTATTTCTCATGTTACTCTGATTTTTTTGGTAGAGGTTTCCTACTTTTTTGTTCTATTTCTTTTTTTCAAATGTATTTTAGTATAGGATCTCATATACAGATTGGACTTGTAATGGTCTTCTGGTTTTCAGCCTCCCAAGCTCTGGGATTACAGGTGCATGCCACCACGCCCAGTCTCAATCACCATCTCAGCACACCCTGGGGGCATGGCCAGCATGACACACTGGAGATTGAACACAGGTGCTGTGTTTGCCTAAGCAGGTGCTTTTAATCCACTGAACTGTCTTCTACTTCCTCAACTTCTTTAATTCCTAAGTATTTTGTTTTTGTCGATGCTATTGTGAATGGTATTGTTGTATTAAATTATCAGTGAGATAATTATTTGAATAAAGGAATTTTATTTCTTTTTGTTTATTGGTTTTGTTTCCTGCTGCATTACTGCATTTGTTATTAATTCTAGGAGTCTTCTGGTTGAATTTTTTGGTCTTCTACATAGAGGATTGTGCCATTTGCAAAACTGATAATTTGAGTTCTTATTTCCCTATACATTCTTTTCTGAGGGTCAGCCAAGTAGCTTAGCAGATTAAAAATCCTGCAAGCAGGCACAGGGGCCAGGGGTTCAATCCCCTCCCTGGGCCTGCTGTGCCGGCCCTGCCCCTGGGCAATTGAGACTGGGCATGGTGGCACGCCCCTATAATCCTAGCACTTGGGAGGCTGTAAACAAGAGAATCACTACAGGTCCGATCTAGTAGTGAGACACTAAATGCCCTGTAAAAATACAGAAACAAACAAACAAAACATGAGCTACATTCCTTTTCCTTTCTTTCTCTTAATACTCTGGATAATGTTTAGAATACTATACTGAAGAAGAGTGATGATAATTGACATTCTTGTTTTGTTCCTGATTTCAGGGGGAAATTTTTTATGTTTTCCCATTTAATATGATTCCGTCAATAGTCATATCATATGTGGCTTTTGTTAGGTTGAGATAAGGTCTTTCTATACATCTTCTTTTCTGGGTTCTTGTCAGGAATGCATGTTAAATTTGTCAAAGGCTTTTTCTGTGTTTATTGAGATGATTATATGATTTTTGTCCTTGTTTCTATTTATATGATATATTACATAAATTGATGCACATCTGTTCAACCATTCTCAGATTCCTGAGATAAAACCTACTTGACATTATGTATTATCTTTTTGATGATTTGTTGTATTTTTTTTTTTTTTTTTGCTAGTATCTTGGTGAAAATTGTTGCAACTATGTTCATTAAAGAGATTGTTCTATACTTTACTTCTACATTCAGTCCTTGTCTGATTTTGGAATCAGGGTTATTTTAGCTTCCAGCAATGATTTTGAGAGTATCCCTTTCATTTTAATTTTATGAGTATTGGAATTAGATCTTCCTTGATATTTCTATTAAATATTGCAATGAGTCCATTAGACACTGGGCTTTTCTTAGTTGGTAGGCTTTGTTTTCATTAATTGTCAATTTCATTATCTGTTAATGGATTATCCAATTAAAAAAATCTTTTTGTTCTTCTTTTACTAATTTACATGTATCTGGGAATCTATATTTCTTCTGAATTATCTACTTTATTGGAGTACAATTTTTTAGTGTGTTTCCTAGTAGACATCTGGTTCAGCATTGTCTCTTATACTTTAATCTTTTTCTTTTCTAATTGCATGGATTTGAGTCTTTACTTTTGTTTTTGTAAAATTGGTTAAGGTTCATTTATTTATTTATTTTTTCAAAGAACTGTCTTTTCAATTCATTGATTCTTTCCAATGCATTTTTTCATCCAGATTTCATTAATTTCTGCTCTGTTCTTTGTAGTTTTCTTCCTTAAAATAGCATTGGTTTTGGTTTGTTCTTGTTTTTATAGGACATTGAGGTGCACCATTAGTTTATGTATTTGGGCTTCTGATGTGGGTGTTCACAGGTATAAACTTCCCTTTTAGGAACTTTTTCATTGTGTCACATAAATTCTGGAATGTTTGCCGATATTAGAACTTGGTTGTAGGATCTCACCAAGGTTTTCCTTGATTTCCTCAGTGACCAAAGGACTACTCAAGAGTGTATTGTTTACTTACCATGCATTTGCATGATTTTTGTGGTTTCTTTTGCTATGGATTTCTAGTTTCATTGTGCTGTTATTTGGTAATATGCATGATATGATTTTGATTTGTTTGCTTTATTAAGCCTGATGTATGGGCTATTATATGTACTATTTCAGTAATGCTGAGAAAAATGTGTATTCTGTTGTTGGGTGGAAAGCTGTAGGTATTTATTAAATTTATTTGTTCAAATACTAGGCTCAACCCTCATATTACTTTTGTAATTCTTTGTCTAGTTGATATATGTTGTGATCATGAAGAAATGAGGATTGAACTACATTTTGTTGATGTTCATATGATATTTAATGCCCAATAGTGTTTGCTTTATAAAAGTGAGTGCACCAGTGTTCAGTGCATGCATATTTATAATTGTTATATTTTTCTATTAAACTGTAACCCTAACCAATGTGTAGTAACCTCTTTACCTCTTCTGATCAGCTTTGGTGTCAAGTTCACTTTGTCTTAAAATAGGGTAAGGACTCTTGCTTCTTTAAAGTTTCATTTTTCTCAGAATATTGTTTTCCATCTGTTAACTTTTAATTTATAAATTTATTTTGAATTGGATATATTTCTTGTATACAACACAGTGTTGATTTTGTTTCTTAATCCATTATACCAATTTGTGTTTTTGATGTGAATTGAGAGTTTTTACTGAAAGATGTTGACACTGTATTTTTTTTCCTATTTCTGATTTATTATTGTTTTTTCTCTCAATTGTTCATCTTTTTTTGGTAAATTTGTTTTACAAGACATTTTGTTCTGTTAGCTTCACTGGGTCTTTCTAGGATATCTTTGAAATTTTTTGGACTGCTGATTTGGTGGTCATGACTTTAAGATTCTGTCAAAGAAGTACCTCATTTCTTTAAGTATTTTGGAAAGTGGTCTTTTCAAATGGTTTAGTCTTCATTTCAAAGAATTTCTTTTTAGGGGTGAAATACTTTATTTTGCACTTCTCTTTTTAGCCTTTCAGCTTTATGTTGAGAAATTGCTATAACTCTTAATGAGTTTGCCTTTATAAGTGATACATTGATTCTTCCTAACATTTTTAAGGTTCTGTCCTTGTGTGGACTACTGAGTTTTTTTATAGTGATGTATCATGGAGAAATCTTGGATAGCAGCTATTTGTAGTTCTGTAGGCCTCATAAATCTGTACATGTTAAATACTTTCCACATATTTATAAAGTTTTCTTGTATTATTTCTGTAAACATACTTTTAATTTTTAAAAATCTTGTATACTATCTTCTATTTTTTTTACCAATTCCAGTTAGTAAACTTGGCTGGTGAAGACAGAATGAAATCTGTATAGCTTCATATAAGAAGCTTTGATTATTCCTAACCAGCAGAAAACTCAGTATGGGGTCATTTTTAAAAATTTAATATCCAGACCCATTCCCCATTACTTAGCTTAGGGCCCTAGGTCTGAAATATGAAGTCTCATATACTTTAATTCCCTTTTGTAGCCTATTTATTTGTGTATCAAATTCTGGCTTCATACATTAAAGCCTATCTCCATCTTTGTACTGATCCTTAAATCCTAGTCTTGACATTGTCTCATCTGATTTGCCACAATTTCTACTTTCACGCCTGATTTTTCTTGGCTTAAATAGAATGGAGTAAGAGAGCTCTATCACCATATATTAGCTTACTAATTATTATTGGAAAGTTATTTGAAGATAAGTATTGCATTACTGCTTATGTAGTCCCTTTTGTCAATTCACTATAGACCTGCTTAACTAAGCCCACTACAGTTGAGTTCACTCACCTGAGATAATCAGTAAACAAAGTAAAATGAAAAAAAGTTTGACTTACATTAGTTGTACTAAACGTCTGAATTATATATAAAAAGGGACTATTAAATATTTAGTAACATCAGTAACTCTATGCTAATACAGAGAGAGAGAGAGAGACAGAGAGAGAGAGAGAGAGCATTTATCTGAATCATTGTTTAATGAGCTCTTTAAAAGGACATCACAAATTCATGATCTTTTCTTAGAATTCCTTAGAATTTATTCTTTAAACCTGTACTTTGGCTGGAGGGAAGCATCATGAAATCAACCACTTTTTGGATCTTACCATTTCTGTCAGACCCTTCTTTAAGGTCAAACTCTAACAGAAACTGCAAAAGATGTTCTGTACAGAAAGTACTAATTAGAGAAGTATCCATGTCTGTCTTCTGTGCATATTTGATTTTATAGAATTACTTAGTATGAGTTATTGTTTTGACTTTGAATTACTGATTATATGTTGGAAAAATACTTTCTTCACTGTAGTTTTGAGTTCTCTATCGAATGCAGGGGTTAAAAGAATGGATAAAATTATTCCAAGAGCCTTTTAACTCAGAAAATTCACTATCCTTGTTCAAATAATGCTGCCTCACAAATATTGATAATAAAAGTACAATTAATTTAGAAAAAAGCATAATTCTTTCTAAATTTCTTTTTCATCAAATGATACATATTGAATCTTTGAACTGGAAGAGAATTGTGAGCATAAATGTCTCATCCACCATGACTTAGCCCAATAGCTATTCAGTATTTTTGAATACTTCTAGTGATAGGAATTCAGGCTGTGTACTCAGAGTAGTTCATTATTGGACTGATCTGGTAGTTATTACATTTTTCATTTCATTAAACTAAAATCTATTTTGATGTACAAAAAGAAACCCCTGTCAGGTGCACAAACTTAATTCAAATCTCATTTTCACTACTTATTTTGTTATTGTATTAAGCTAGAAAGTTTATAGTTTCTGTTATTGCAGAAGCTAACTTCTATAGGGTATGTACATGGGATTATCACTTGGCTTCTTTGACATTGTTTAAGTTGGTAATTGATATTTTAATTCTCATCTTCCATGATGCTGTGGTTATAATGAGATAATAAAGGTTAGCGATTTGTCGTAAGTCATGATTAGAAGAGGCTTCAAAGAACAGGTGGTACATGATATCATGAAATATGGATAGAAATTTGGTATATTTAATAGGGATGATTATGAAAGAAGCATGTGAATGGGTCAGGACTTTGAGACAGGAAGAATAGTATGAGTAAAGACATGAAGATATGAAAACGAAGTTAAAAAATCTCAGGTAGTCTCTTTTCCTAAGAGAAAGGAGCAGGACAATTCTTGATCTTAGCACTGCTTATAGCTGAAGTCCAGCAAACAGACTGTATTGGGAAAGGATCTAAAAACCTTATAAAGAAGCGAACTGTCACAGTGGTGGCTGGGTTGCTACATTTAGTGCCCAGCCTAGCAGTTCATCTGTCCTACCTCTTTTCCCAGGGAGGGACAGAGCTCAAGTAGAGATAATCACAGGATTGGGCCTCCTCAGATTAGGACACTAGAAATGGTATGAACCAGAGGGCAGTGACTAAAACCATCAGATCGTATGACAGAGAGACAAATGCACTGTCCTAAATAAGGACCTGGAATTAGGACCCAAGTAGTGAGCAATCCATGGAACCATGAAACACAAGGGTATGCAATGGCTGTGACCAGTGTGATCCAGGGTTGGAGAAAAGATACTGGAACAGTGACAGAGTGGACACTCTCCCACCCACCCCCAAAGGTTGCTAAGCTCTGTGCCCATATGGTATCTCACCCACTGCCCACCCTCCAAATGCTGCAGGGAGCTCAGCACTCATACAAGATCACTCCTACCACTGACTAAAAGCTGCTGATCTTGACACTCTTGTAAACTCTCTCCTCTTGGCTCTAATACTGTGGAATTCCAAGCAGAAGGGACCCCTCCACAAACAGAGAGCCCTAAATGCCACTGAACAGGTGCAGGCATAGAGCCAGAGAGGAGCAGTGCGGCCAGAAACTATTGCACAACATGCTAACCTAAAAAGGCATAAATGACAGACTTACGGAATTTCAGTGATTATTGTGGAGGAAAGTGACAGATTAAAGGAAGAGCTTCCAGAGGTCAGTGGAACACTGGGTGCCTGATCAGACCCACTGTTCTTTCCCATGCTCCAATAAAATTGAAATTGTTTTAAAATGAAACAGAGACAAAAATCTCTAGCAAGTTATGCACATAGAAGTACAGCTGAAACCCAACAGAGCTCTGCCTGCAGAAGGAATACGAAGCAGGCTCAATGGTCTGCTCAGATCCCCAAGCCTCTTCATCCCTTCATTCACTGGTAATAAAGAAAACAAATTATAGGAGAGAAACCAGCCCAAGCACTGGTTTCCTAACCACAACCACAGAAGACTGAAGCTGAGTCCCTCACCCCCACCCCAAGTGCTACAAATGAAGTTTACTGATTTTTGAAGAGCCAACTGGTAAAATTCTGACTGAAGTATAAATAGACTGAGAAGTCTCTTTACTCTGTGTCTTTTAATGTGTGTGAGAATTTTTTTTTTTGTTTTTTCTTCTCATTTGATAATTTGAGGTGTTTATATATGTGACATGGAGAAGTGCATTAGTTTTGATTGCATCTTTCATGGTCATGTCAGGTTATCCCTCACTTAAAATTGTATAAAACATGATTCAGGTGCAAGATTTTTACTAGAATATTAGCTGGTGCCACCTTCTTTCATAGTGTTCAATTTAATTTCCACTTCTTTTTGCAACTATCCCTGTCCATCCAAATAAACTCTCACTTCCACTAGTCCACCTCTTTCCAAGATATAAAAACAATACCACCAAAGTCTTCATTTCTTTCTTTAATTTGCTGTTGTTGTGTCTTTTTATTTCTTCCCTTTTTTCTTCCTTTCTTTTTTCCTTTCTCTTTCCCTCCCACCATACATTCCAGCCTACATGTCATCAGTATTATTTCATAGCTTTCCTTTGTTATTGAAAAAATGTGAAATTATTAAAACAAGCTTAAAATTGTATGACTTATACATGGTTAGTTCTGTAGATCTGATAAAGTTGGTAATTATCTCATTGTAACACAATGATGGGAACTGATCCTGTTATCTGTTACAGTGAGTAAGTTGAATAGGTGAATAATCATCAAAATGTGATTAAAGCCATGGTAACATCACAAGTAGGTAAACACTAACTAAAGATTTGCCACTGTAGTGACAGTATTTTTAAAAACTCAATGATTTTTACCTCTTAGTATGAAAATAATAGAAATGAAAAACTAAGACAAAAAATACTTCCCAAAACATTAAACTCCCCAAAGCAGATCTCACGACACTGAACTGGAGAAAAATCCAAACAAAGAACTAAAACACCAAATGGTTAAAATGTTTGAAGAGATCAAAGAAAGAACTAATAAGCAAATACATACAATGTTCAGGGATCATACAGAAGATGTAAGTAACCAGATAAATTAATAAAATATTTAGTGAGTTTAAAGAAGACACAAAACATTTAATTAAAATGTCAATGCAAGATATGAATTACATTTTTGCCAAGAATTAGAGATTATGAAAATAAATGCAGCAGAAATCCTAGATATGAAAAATTCTATTGAAAGTATAGGCAAGAGGGG
This sequence comes from Octomys mimax, assembly GCA_002564305.1. Classification (NCBI taxonomy): domain Eukaryota; kingdom Metazoa; phylum Chordata; class Mammalia; order Rodentia; family Octodontidae; genus Octomys; species Octomys mimax. The sequence continues at coordinate 2,815 of NDGM011255200.1, read as the reverse complement.
GGCAGGGAGATTGGCTCAGTAGAATAAGCACTTCCCTGGCAAGCTCAAGGGCCTGAGTTCAATCCCTGGTTCTGCAAAAACAAAACAAAACAAAACAAAAAAACCCTGAATAACTCTATGGGGCCAGAGAGATGGCTCAATAGAATAAACGCTTGCCTGGCAAGCTCAAGGGCCTGAGTTCAATCCCTGGTTCTAGGGGAAAAAAAAGTATAGGCAAGAGGAATGAACATTTAGAAGAGAATGTCAATACTTCAAACCAAGGTTGAAGTAGTATATTACTTAATTGTACCCTAAAAAATGTAATACACAATGGAAGCTGGATCTAACACATGATAGATGACTCAAGACCAACCTGAGAAATATAGGAGTTAGTAGGGAAAGGTTAGAAGATGATAGGGAAAAATAAAAATTAATTCACAGGAATCATAGCCACAAATTTTCCAAATCTGGAAAAAGAACTCTAAGAGACTGAAAACAGGAGGATCACTATGAGTCTGAGCTGCATAGTGAGACCCTGTGCCAAATACATAAAAAGAAATGAAAGTCAAGTGTTGCCTACAAAAGACACTAATTTAAATGAAAGACTGAAAGGGAGAGGATGGAAACTTCCTGAAAGCAAGTGAGACCATATTTCCTACAACTATGCATTTGCAGGCCCAATTAAAGAATCATTACTTTTAGCAAAAGCAGCTTCTGTTTCAGGCCGTGTTATACTATCTTGGCCTATTCCTATCCTATGTTGGCTCTCTGCCTCAATCTGTTTTATTGAGGTGAAATTGAAAAAATGGAAGTTTAAGATTTATTTGATAAAAAGTCAGTGAATGAAGGTGCAAACAGTCAGTTCAGCTTCTCAGCAGCAGTTTAAATAAAAAATATGACAAGAGTTCTTAAAAAGTGGTTCAATGACAATTTAAAGTTACTTTCTATGAATATCACTTTTACAAATTTTACTTGACTTAGCAAGAATCATCTTTCAAAGTTCTTAAGGATCCTTTATGAAATGCAGAAAATGGTTATCCTTGGTTAAATTGATGTTGCTAACACACAAAGTGTACGTATTTATAACAAAATTGTTAAAAAGAATTTGATAATTAACTAGCTAAAATACCTTCCTCAATTTATTCTTAGAAATAATCTATGTTGGACCAAGCTTTGATCAGTAGGAGGCTGATACTCTTAGTTTTGTCTCAAAGTGACAAGCAGTGAAGCCAGGAGTACAGTCCAGTTTGTTTGAAGTCTAGTCCAGCATTTTCTACTGAAACAATCAATCCAAAGACTATCAGAATAATTAAATTTGTGTGAGATAAGACTTTACCTAAATGTAAATATGTAATGTAAAGGTTATGTATGTTTATACTGATTAATATTTTACAGTGTTATAATTAATCATTGTTTTAGAATATCAGGGTGAAAGAAAATGTACTTGAAAAGTACCATATAGTGTATGTAAAGGGACATATGTAAAGCTATTAAAATATATGTACAGATGTGATTATTTATATATTTTATATGTGAATGGATATATATGTTGAGAAACACATCTCAATTATTTTAAAATTTTCATCACTCTTTTTAAGGCCTTTTTAAATCTTGGTTGAATGGGTGAATGAATAAATTATAATACTATTCAATATTAGAGTTGAAATGACTTTAAGAAGTCACTACTGTGAATATAAAGAAACTAAAAAAAAGAATATATATGACTTAATGAAATCCACACTAAAATATAGTGCACTCATACACATTTTACACTGCAGATAAATATATCCTTCTCAGGCCATATTCAGATTTCACAGTATCACCTATGGCACAGTTCCAGGGGCACCGTTCATCTCATATTTGGTATAGTGCCCTCACAGTTGTATATCTGTACATAGTGGCTCAATACATGAGATAGATTGTAGCTCCTCTATTTAACATAAAAGGTATAAGTGTAAAGGGGAAGTGATTTATCCCTGACAAATTATATATATCAACACAGTATTGGACTTCTATTCTCAGGAAATTCATTACTTTTTTCTAGTAGACATACAGGCTTAAATAACTTATTTAATCCTTCAAGCCAGCCCCATTATACACTGTAGATATTTGGAACAAAGACCTAAGCACACACAGTGTTCATATCTATATTCTTGTATGTGTTCATCCTGTTTTTCAGCTGTTTTTCCATTTGTAGATATGCCATATCTCTGTGGCTTATGTTACCTTTCTAATTACAAGCTTAGTTCATGTTCATAGATAGCACTTTTTCTTTTGATTTTTGACTGCCATCTTAATTCAGTCTCATTCCATATTACCTGTGAGTTTAGTTCCTTTGCTTCCAGCACATAGCTTCACTTTGATAGTTTGTTGTGAGACTTAACATATATATGATTAACAAAAATTCTCCTTTATATCTTCTGGGTTTTTTACTCTGACTTTCCACATGAAGTCCTCTTTAAGTTACCTAGCATAGTTTCTTTCTCTGCACACAGTCTCTGGGTGATTCATCTTTTCCTGTCATATGGGTGTGCATGCCAACACCTACATCACAGGTGAATCTTCTCTGGTGATATATTTTAATTACAGATTTAGTCAGAAGTAATTAAGGTTTGCTGTAGTAGAGTTGAAAATCAAGTTTTAAAAATGCATACTATTTCAGATATCTCATGTGTGGTTTGTGCCACCCTGGTTTGCAGAGTAAGAAGTAGCCCCTAGTGTAGTTAGATTAATTAATAGAAATAGAATAAACTTAATGAAGCCAGAAAAGTGCAAAAAATGGTGCTTCAACCCATATCTCATGCAGATAGAATGGCTGTCCTGGGATGCGGCAGGG